>VYZT01019840.1:32167-79427 GCA_013400735.1 Pomatostomus ruficeps | reverse complement strand
TATTGTAGAAACTGAAATTTTACTGCACGTATCTAAATATGCTATGCTTCAAATAAAGCAGCAGGTGCATTCCTCCTTGATAATTTAAAGAAACCTGAAAGTTTATAATGTATTTGGGTTTCTGCTTGATTTGTGTGCCTTCTATGAGATGAATTTATAAAAGCAAATCTAGTTCAATGAAGGTTTTAATCTCTTAATACTTTGCTGAAGGAATGTCACTAGTTAAAGAAATTATACAGACAATATTTTTAAAGATTGCAAATTTATGTTCTTGAAAGAATCTTGAAATTGAAAGCCTAATAGGATGCATCTCCTTTTTCACCCCACATGCAGCTGACTTCCATTTTGTGCTTTTCTGTCTCTGGGCAGTGGAGATGGAAGTTTTGGTATAGAGAGCAAAAGAGAGGAGACTTGTCCTTCTGACTGTAGCTCAGTCTCAGGCTTGTTCCTGCACCATTCTCACCCCAGGTGTGATAGTTCTAAGCTTTGACCAGTACTGATGTTCTGCTTTAGGAGGGTCTTGAGATTGAAGCATCTCTTACTTCAGTATATTCATAGCAATTTTATAGTGTTTTTCTTCCCAGGAGATGGTATGATAATGCAGTGGCAGTGATTTGTTTTGAAGATGCTTTTTATCTGCATTTATAGGGATTTATTTTGGGAGAAGAATCACACGTCTTCCATAAATCTGATGGGAAAGTGGCCACAATGTTCTTATGCATTTGTTATGAGTCTAAAGGTGTCCAGTTCCTTTGTCTTTTTGTTCCAGATTCCTGAAATACAAGCTGTTGCCATGTATTTTAATGTTTGAAAAATCAAACCCCACCCTTCCTGACAGCGAAAAAAAAGCAAGACTGTTTTCTGCTCTGCAGTTCAAGTGTACAGTGCTCTGTGTGTGTGTTCATTTGTGTGATTATTTTATTTCTTCTCATAAGCAACCACAGTATGAGAGCACACCACTGCAACATCACATTTCAGAAAGATCAGCATCCCACCTCGAGGAGCTTGAGCGAAAGATTGCAGCAGCTGAGAACAAGGAATTACAACTCAGTGAAATTGTGAAACAACTTTCAAACAAATCTAGTGAGGAGAAAAAGAAGATGGAGGAGAAAGTAAGTGTCTTTCCTGTTCCACATTTCTTTTTGTCACTGTTGCAGCAGCATATGTTATGTTTGCTAGAAAGCAACTTGGTATGTGGGTGTCTGAGCTATTTTCAAAAGGTAGCTTAACTATCTGTGGTAGAAGACGATTAATGATTTCAGGTGTTGGTAATGGATAAATTTGGACTTGCAGAGAATATATCCTAAAAAGCGATACTAGTTAAAATGGTAAGCATGGTAACAGTTTTAAGAAGGTATCAGTTAAGCTTTAGGAAAAAAAAACAAGCCTCTCATTCTTGTAGCTTGAAGTATTTATTACAGTAAATAAAGTATCATTTAAAAACGTAAATTGTGACAATTAAATCCTTATTTTAGCATGGTTTGTAAATGTGGCCCTCAAGCTTTGAGATGCACTTTCCAGCCTGTATGCACCTATTTAGCAGGAGTAATTCTCTTGTAGCTTTCTTAGGATGTGCAGAGTGGACTTTAGTCTGAGACAAAAACAGCTGTGTCCTTGGAACTGTTTTGACAAAGGGTTTTTTTGCAGGCTGAAGCAATTCCCAGGGGTAGTTTTGAATGTACTCGCAGCCTTCCTTTATGGCAGGAAGGAATGTGCCATTGACCAAGGGGTTCCTAATTAATGTTTTAGGGATACATTGTCACTGTTACCTCATCTTCTTTAATTACTGGGCTGAAATTATATTAAATCAGGTTCATGGGATACAAGCAATATGATACAGTGAAGTGTCAGGTGGGATGACAAAACAGAATGCGTAATTCATCTCAAAATTCTGCCTTACTATTTCCTATGAACCCTCAGTATGCTTTTCACTGAGGCCGGAAGGGCAGAAATTGTATACTGCTGCTTCCTCCTTTCTGAGTTTTTTCTGCCTGGGTTCCTGGCTGTGTAGGAACTGTGGGCTGGTTTTGCAGGCAGTGGCGGTGGTGAGGACCTCTGCAGCAATGCTTGTGTCAGCAGCATGGTCTGTAGGTTGAGCATTCACTGCACAGTCCTGATCTGCCCCTTAACACCCATCCATTCTGTGCACTGAACAAAAAGCCCTCGAGGAGGGAGAGGGCAACAAGGGGGACAGTAGACAACACGCTTTTTTCCTGCCTTTCTTTCCACTTTTTTGATCTAGGTAATAAAGCAAAAGAAGTACCAGGAATATGAACAAAGGTAACATAAGACAAAAAGTGTTCTCCAGGCTTCAGGAAAATTAAGGGGCTTGTAGAAAAGGTGTTTAAGAAAGCAACTATTCTGATCGGATGTCCTCTGATCAGGATATCAGATTGCATCAAAGTCAAGGTTTTGGCTTTCATTTTTGGTAGGTTAAGTTCTTGGTCCTCATGTTTTAAGTTGTTTTCCTAGTCCAGAGGAACTAAAATATATCCTGATTATTTGTTGCATATGAACATCTCAATGGTTGAAATAATAACAGTATTTTAAGTGTCAAACTCCTTGTGTTTTCAGTTCATAAGGCACACGGATTGTTCTGGGCAGAAGTGAAGCAGCTGTGGTTTGAGGTCACATGTGGGCCTATAACTTGAAGCTGTTGGGATTAATAATTTTTGGTTTTGTTTTCTGCTCTTAGCCAACCCTTTCATAGAGCTGAGAGTACGATTCTTGGAGAGTTAACAGCCTCTGCTTCCAAAGCAGGTGTATTTTTTACTGTTATTGTAAAACATGCACTCTTTCTTCCAGCTTAAAACTAGAGACCGATATATTAATAGCCTGAAAAAGAAATGCCAGAAAGAGTCTGAGCAAAACAAAGAAAAACAAAGACGAATTGAAACCTTAGAAAAATACCTGGCTGACCTTCCAACACTGGATGATATAGAAGGGCAAACTAAACAGGTAAGGTAAAGGGGGTTTGTTTCACATTTTAAAAATATAAGTAAGCTCCCTAATATCTTTTCTCAAGTCTTTTACTGTTTCAACAGCTTTTTTTTTTTCACCGTTACATTTAGGAAGAAAAGTATTTCAATCTTTTAGAAAGCATGTAGGTATTAGGATTTCTCACAGTCAGATAAGCAACATGGGTGTGAAACTATGCAGCAGGTCACTGCAAGGCTGTGGTCTGCCACAAGGCCTTCTGCTGGTGTGGCACTGTGTCTGACTAATGTAACCTTGTGTCAGCTGCAAATTCTAGAGGAGAAGAATAAGCAACTTCAAGAAACCATGGCTGAGTTGGAAAAGGAGCTCGGAGAGGCCCAGTCGCAGTGCAGAGAGAGAGAATTACAGCTGGCGTCTCAGAAGAAAAAAGAAAGAGAGTTGGTCACAACAGTGCAGAGGTATGAACAGCTGCTCAGGCTGTGCCCTGGAATTGGTGCGCTTCCCCACCTGATGTCAAGACCTAATGCTGCTTGCAGTCTCAATCTATTACAATGCTAATGATTTTTCATGGCAAGGGTTTTACAGCTTGCTTTGTGGCAATTTATAATTACTACCGCAGAGAAGAGTGAGCCTAGGACATTGTTTGCTATCTGTCTTTAAGGATGTGGGACACTCCAGCAATGGCATCATAGCCTGCTGGCAGACAGAAAATGGCATAAACTTGTGTGGCAAAGGGGCATTGTATAGAAGCTGTCAGTAGGGCTGTTTGATAACTAATCCTGTCATGAACTGTGGAAAAACTCCCTGGATATTGGCTGATTGATGGATATATCAGGGATTCCAAGAAATTCCAGCTGTTTCCTATCTTTTCATCATGGGTGCAGGTATTTACAAGGAGGTTTAGCTGTAGCTAATATGTTGTCATTGAACTTGCCTAAGTTTGCAAAAACAAATGAGACAGATATCCAAGAATATCCAGGTAAGACATGGAGACTTTTGTACTATGTTCCATTTTAGATCAGAGAAGCTACTTAAACAATTTTTTTTTTAAAGGGAGGAGAAAAGCAGGGGAGAATCACTTTTAAGTTTCTGTGGATGTTCCTGCAGATCGTTGCAGTTCACTCTACGGGGTAAAGATGCGTGCCACAGGAGCCTGAAAGGTTTCCATAATGAAACGAAAGCTGGCTGGGACACCTTGCCAGCCAAATTGTTGACACATTGTTTCCATCTTACCAATGGGAGGCCTTCGTGCTCTCCTAATCTAGAGGGGGATCATTTTGTCTTTTCTGAAAGCCTACAAATAGTTGGGGTGACCTCTGGTTTCTAAATTAGACAGCAAGATTAGCACTAATAAAATTTATTTCCTTTCTGAGAGAAGGTGAGCAGACAGAGGCTGTAGCTGCATGTATGGGTTTGAGTTGTGCAACAGAGGGTGTGAAGGCTATGTCCTCCTGTGGGCGCATTCCGGGCAGGAATGGCCTTGTGCTCCCCTGTACAAGTCACAAGGGCATGACAGATGGCCCACCAGCACTGGGCACAGCCTCTGATTCTGGACTCCACTTTGAGTTTTATGTTCCCCAATGCGACAATCTGGTTTAAAAGTTCCCAAAGCTTTGAAGGTTCACAGATACCTCTGATCTATGCTGGAGCTGGCTTTGCCTCCCCGAGTAGCATGGAGCAACTGTGAGCACCACAAAGCTTTCCTTAGCTCCTCCCTGCCCTCTCTCCCTGCACGGTACTGCTGGAGCTGCCTTTTGGGAGACCCAGCACAGAGTATGGTGCATAAAACCTGCATTTATCTGCATGAATCTGTCCTTATCAGTGCCATGGCAACTTGACTAGTCTAGAATGTTTGCATCATCCGTGCATTGTTGGTGCATGAATTACGTACGTGCTCATTCATAAGGCTGAATTCTGCTAGGTACAGTTTTACAGTTCTGGTTGGAAGATGGTGCAAGTTTCTAATTTTTTCCTAGAACACACAACCCTCTGGTTTCTAGTAGCCCACTTAATCTTTCTTTTATGTTGGATGGCAGTTTACAACAGAAAGTAGAAAAATGCCTGGAAGATGGTATTCGGCTTCCAATGTTGGACACAAAACAGCTTCAGAGTGAGAATGAATGTCTCAAAGAGAAGAATGAGAAAGCCAGTAAGGTTAGTCTGCAAATAACTTGATGGTGGCATCTTTAACATTAAGTCCTGCACTTCTTTTTTTTTTCCACTTTAGAAATAAATATCTCACTGAAGAATTACTTATTTGTTGCTAATTCAGATAACTTTCAATACTTGTCTGTCTCTGTTCAGTATATTTATTTTGCATGAATTTCATGTTCTTTCAGAGTTGAACTGTCTTGTCATTTGTGTTTTTAAAGATGCTATTTAAAATCTATGTCTATCCACCTGTAGGCTGATTTTTAGACAAGGATCTGAAGAGAGTCAAGCCTTCTAAGTTGCTCAATTTTATATTCTAGGTCATAGACAATCAACAAAATCAGATAACTGGACTGATTTTGGACATGCAGGTAAGGAAGAGTGTATATTCTGTTTGTACTGTGTGCATTTTTAGTTCATAAGAATAACATTGCTAGAGTTGAATTTTATCTTTCTGAATAGAAGTCAAAGGGAGAAATGCCAAAAATTTAATCTTGTGGACTGTAGTCGACCCATGTTCTCTTACAGGCTCACGGTGTAGTCGTTACATTTCTGTGGTTTAGCACTTCACTGGTACTCATCAAAAAGTGAAAAACTGTTGCTATGCCCCATTCTTATTCTGCTGATCCAGTGGATCATCCAAAGTACAAAAGTGATGTTGCTTAGGGGCTTCATTGTTCATTTTGTTAGAAGAGACAGGTGACTTTCTAAACCATCCCACTTCACATTTGACATAATTTAAGCAAGTTGAAACCTGTTCAGCTGATTTCTGAGACTTAGATAGCTTAACTGTCTTGGTGAATCTTGGAAACCTAGCTTGCAGCCACAGATTTTTCTAGACAGCAGAGGTTGTCAGCTAGGAGTCAGCTGCAGCTCTGTAGATGTTTTTAACAGAGTGTTGAAAGTTACTCAGTGACCACTGTTTGTTGTGGAGAGAAAGAAACGTTATATAGCTTTTAGGGAGGAAGGTATTACTTGCCATAGAAAAAGCTGAGCATTTAAAAAAGGCCAAACATCTGTTTTCAGCAAATATTGAAGCCAAACTCTAGTTTCCACATTCCTCTTCTAGAATGTCATTTGTCTATTAAAAGTTGTCTTCCACAATTAAATTGCTTCCTTTCTCTGCCATGGTAAGTAGGAAGCCCGATTCCTGTCAACAACCACGTATTTGTTTGGTTAGATTGCAGTGTATAAAATGTATCTGTAGAGAACCAGCAGGAGAATTTAAGTTGCAACATGAGGTATCTATGTTAACTGAGAAGGAAATTGAATCATTTAAGCTTCTCAAGGTTTGAAGAAGACTAATTTTATCAAACTGAGATGTTTGTGTGGAGCAGACTGGTATATGCAAAAATTGTGACACAGGCAAATATTGTTTCAGGTGTTACATAATTTAAAAAGTTCAACTTGAACTTCATAACCTTTCTGAGGTTCTCTGTCCCTTTTTGTAGTTAAGATTTACATATATGCTCCATATATATGTTGTGCTTATCAGAGATACACACAACTTGCTAAATGTGTTACCATCAACCTAAATCATTTCATGTTTCCTAAACTTTGTGGTCTTTTTCTCACCATCACCTTTATTTTGAGACTAGTGATCTTCAATGTTTTGTATACTTAGCCTGCAATGATTTCAGGGAGCTGGACTGGGAAATGCTGAATAGTTGTCTGTGAACAGAATACTGTTCTGTTCTCCAGGACATTCTCTTACTTTTCCTCTTATGGTATTTTATACAGGGGCAGAAAATAAGATTTGGAAATGGTGTCAGCCCTCAAATTACCTGTAGACTATAGCAGCTTCTTTGTATCCTTGATCTCCATGGCCTTCCTTTCCGTGTGACCTGGGAAGCATTGGAAATCAGTTCATTAGAAATTGAAATCCCTTACCAGCACAGAGATGCAATTTATCTTCATCTAAGATGATCTCGTTTTATTCCCTGTCTTCTGCCACATTATAAATTTATGCTTGAGAATGTGTTTCAGTTCATTGCTTTTAACTTGCAAGCTGAAAACAAATCCTGTTTCAGACAGCAGATGTATAAAACAATATTAGTTTCTATTTGCTCGTAATCATGGTGAAATTATTTTGGTTCTCCTTGTATGGTTTTGCTTCATTGATTTGTTGCTCTTAGTGAGAGGAGTTAAAATTCTGGTGGGTCTTGACAAGATGCTGTGCTGCATATGTAGTGCATCTTTAGAAAGAGAAAAATTGTAGATGACAGTGGTATTTTAAAAAAGAAATTCGTATTTACATGATTAATTTAGATATCACAAAACTAACATTTTTGGTACAAAAAAAGAGAGTAGAAGTCAGTCAGATTGTACAATGCCTATGCTATGCAAAGCCAAAAAAAATCTGTCAGTCTTGTCAGTCACAATAAACTCCAACTGTGCCAGGCTGGGAATATTGCCACCAAGTTGCAACTTTCGAAAGCATGTGGGAAAATTAAGGGTGAAGTAGGAAGAATGCATAGCACCATGAGGAACGTGGAAATCCTAGCACTATAGGTTCAGCCAAGCTGCTGATCACATGTGCTTTTTCTGAGCTTTAAGGTGAGGGTAGCAAATGGTAGATCTTAGACGTATCTTTTAAAAATAAACACTGATTTCTACTTCTAGTAGTTCCCATTACATGGAGCAATTCTTGAGCTGAACATGTGGACATTGCTTGGAATATTGTAAATATTAGTTTTTGTTTAGTTTGCGGAGTCATGTTAATTTAGTGACAGATGTAGTTCTGCAAATACACTGGGGTTAATATTTTTCACCTGCTCTTCCCTACTACCTCCCACCTTCCAGAAGGCTGCACAGTCCAACCTTTTTTTGTCTATTGTTGACATGAACATGAAATGTGTATGTGTAGTACTAATGCATCTATCACAGCTGGGGCTCTGGGTGTCCTGAACTTGATCTTCATCAAAGAGTGTTAAAATTGGAAGATACTTGGAAGCTGGGAGGGTATTTTGGGCACCTGCATTGCCCTGTTCACTTCATGCTTCTTAAGTATGATATTTGTGTGCCACACACAGAGCTAGAGGGACCTTCAGTCTAACCTAGTAATGACCATTTTTCCCAGTAGATAATGTGTCTAAAAAACTAAAGGCAACAATTCAGCATCACTGCAGGTTCTGCTGATCTGCAAGCACACAAAGGAAATGCCTGAAGCAGTTATTTCCTGTCCTCTCCTGGCCCAGGGTGTTTCCTTTGCCTCCTTCCTCCCACTGGCATATGTGGCTGTGCTTTCTCAGAGAGCTTATCTTTAGGATACATGTTACTTCAGCACTTCCTTTTGAGGGGCATAGTGTGGGTAAAAAGAGCAGCAGATCCAGTGTATTAAAATGGTTTTAAAAACAAGTGGTAATTTCTGGGTTCTGCCTGCTCGTTCTTACTGCTGGCATGAAAATAAAGTGTTGGGGGGTTTTTAGTCTGTATTAAGTCTGTAAATGTTAGCACCATTGTTTTCCAGTTTTGCAAAGAGTGTGACAGGGTACTGACTGCCCATGCTTGTGTGGTGTTGAGCTGAATATGCAAGGAAATTTCGTCAATGCTGCAACACCTCCTGTGACCAGCCAGGCCTTTAAAACTTCACTCAGTGTTGGCCCTGCCTTGCCTCTCATTACTCCCTGCCTTCTGGTCAGCACTGATAAATCTTACAGCTGGCAAGTCATAGCTGAAGAGATCTCTCTGTTTGAAAGCATCAGGAGTTTATATAGTCTGTATTCATCGTTAGTATTCAGATAAGATGGCTTCAATATTCCTCTTTCTGAATCTTGCCAGATGACCTGGAAAGACATATCTACAGATTTAAAAGCCAAGTAGTGGAATAAATATGAGTACTTTTAAGAGCAAAGGCACCTGTGGTCATGCTGAATTCACCCTGAAAATTCCATTTTGGCAGTATCTCATGACTTCTCAGTTTCAGCTCTGTGGTTGAAAACTGGGAAATTGACAGCAGCTGATTCCATATTGCACCCTTTTTTTAATTTGTTGTTTCTTAAGATCATTAACCTGTGTTTTCACTCATTTCAGTCTATGCAAGAGAAACTTTCACAAGAAAAGCTGATAATTCAGAAGATGACAAATGAGCTTGAGGAAAAAGAAAGAAATATAGAACAATTGAATAAAATTCTCTCTGAAGTAAGTAAAATAGCACCAGTAACTCAACCCCCCCACCCACACCACAGCCAGGAAGAACGCTATAGAATGATTATAAGATCCCTTGGTAGGGCTTTATGGGCTTAATTATGTACTCAACTGTCCTGGCTCCCATGCAGATATATAATGCATACCACTCCTACCTCAAGAAGTGAGAACCTAAAAGGGTGGAGATGGCTAAGTAATGGTAACATGAAGAAGCTGTCTATATGCTGTTCTTTGGAGGGGTACAGAAATATTGGTTATATGTTTGGAAATAAACTATTTTTAATTGTACTATTTGTGATTTGAATCTTTCTGCTACAGTGAATACTGCAGACTAATTTTCCTCTTTTTTCCATTTGCTTTTCACAAAGAACCAAAGACTGATGGAAGAGAATGCCTGCCTGAAGGAGCAGATGCGGCTGGTGGAGCAGTCCAGGCAGCCAGTATCTGAGAAGATGCCTGTGGCAGACCAGTTGTTCAAGGAAATGTCCCACTGCTTGTTTGACCTGAAAGCACTGTGCAGTATTCTTACACAGAGAGCTCAGGGCAAGGAGCCTAACCTTTCCTTACTGCTGGGAATCAGATGTAAGTGCTGTTGACTTTCCAGTGTTTAATAATTGTTTTGACACAAAGGAATAACAGTTCGGCTAACGTGGTGCTTGAACTTGCCAGCTGGACAAACTTGTGTGCCCTTGCTATGCAGCTGGAACAGTGGTGTGTGAACTCATGGAGCTCTCTGGAAAAGCTGGGCTCTTGGTGCCTCTGGACCGCTAAATGCACGTGACAACACGGGTCCTGGCCAAGTCAGGAGAGCAGGTAGCTGGCTCTTCATGTGGGCCCGATCACTGCTCTAGAAAGAAAGGCGTGTGGCCGGGTGTCTGTCCCTCCTGAGACACATTGCAGCCACTGTGAGGATTAACAGATGCTAAACACATCTTGTGCTTTTGTTTTAAAGCCCTTGGGGTCAAGTGAGAGGAATATCCATCTACTGTTCGACTATGTATATGTCTGGTTTGAGAGTGGGGGTGTCCAGGTGTTTTAAGTAAGCCTTTTGCCTGGTTACTTTAGTGCTGTTCATCTAGTCTTCAGCATTTAATAAGCTGTTAAATTTAACCAGGAAATGAGAAGCATGTCCTAAAACAAGTCAGACAAAGTTTGTGTTAGGTCTTTTCTTCTAACAAGCTTGTTTTGCTGACAGAATGTATCACATTCTAAGGTTTTCTGAATGTTAATTAGAATTCAGCAGGTAGACAGGTTGCTGAACTGAACCATCAGCAAGGTAGAAAGGTGAAGTACAGTGTTTGTGCAGCAAGAGCTACTACACATCTGCTAGCTCTCTTTTCTGAGTGACTCTAGAAACCCCCAAAGTCTCTAGAAAATGGTTACTCTATCCATTTTTTTTATTCATCAGACTTCAGCAAGTCTAGATCTTGATGCAAACAGAAAAGCATGTCTTTCGTAGAAGCACTGATGGGCTCTGAGTTGAGTTTAAGTTCACATGGTACCACATTTTGTAGGTTTTTCATCACACTGAAGCATGATTTGTCTTGATGTAATTAAAGTGACTTGCTTCTTATTTCCATGGGGGTGACTAGTTGCAGTATTCACAGGACACAGCTGCTGGAGCTTTAACCTTGGGTGTTGTTTTTCATAGCACTGAGCTGTTCATCTGAAGACAGTGAAAATTACCACAGCACAGAGACCCTTTCGAAGAAGCTCTTGGACGTTTGTCAGCTGCGGAAGGATATTGATGAGTTAAGGATTATAATGTCGGACCGTTATGCTCAGGACATGGGGGACAACTGCATCACTCAATGACAACCGTCCATCTAGTAGCAAATGACTTACTGAGTCCTGCTGTGTCACAGGTCTTTGCATTTCCATTAAGGAGCCATATGGGAAGGCTGCAAATAGCACCGGACACGCATCTCTGAGGGCTGTGTATAACTGATCTCGGGAGTCTGATGTGCAGGAGCAGTCATTGTGCAAACAGTGGTACAAACTGCGAGAAATCCCTTCTCCAAACTACTGAATGTAGGAACAAGCTGTGAAGAATGATTCAGCTGGACACTCTGTTTCCTTCATTTCAGCTCATTTTATTACTTTGCCTAGTTTTTGGAATCAGAGCTTCAGAACAGCTGAGCTGCTACAACTCTCAGTCCTTCCTTTCCTTCATCAAGGGTTTGTGTGGCATTATCTGTGTTCAGATCTTAGGGGAGAGGGTCAAAGAACCTGTAGCTGTATATCATGAAGCCAGAGGCTTCTGCCACTGCACTTCACTCTAAGAATTGCAATTAGAACAATCTTGGAGCACTCAAAAAGTAGTTGCTCTCCAAGTTGTCAAAAATTAGGATATAAGAAAGATGTTTTTAGTCACGCATGTCTACCTTGTTTGTCCAGTTGCAGAAAAACCCCAAGTTTAACTCCTTTATGCAAACAAGTCCATAAAATACAGCTGTATCTGATTGTTTGAAACACTCCCACATCGCTGTAAGAAGTTTCAATAGTACAAAGTCTGTGACAAACCAGAGAAGCTGTAAGGCATAAAGCTGCAGCATACTCCATGAGTGCAAGAAAAAAACCCCAAAACAATCAACAGCTGTATTTTAGTGTTTGTACTTATTTTTCCCTTTAGGTCCTTTCCATTTCAAAATGTGTCTGATCTGTGTTCTGTTCCTGAAGGCCTCTGATGAGGTTGTGCACCACCTCAGCCATTTTTACCACAGCTACAAAAAAGGTGTTTGACCCTTGGCAAAATTAAGGCTCAAAACAGAATGTTTCCAGTTAGCAGTATAAAGTACACGGTTATCTGAGGACTTAAAAAATTTCCACATTGTTTGGGAATTCTTGATTTCTGCATTTTTGTAGGAAGCAATTACATAAAATAGTAAGCTCATGTTCCATAGCTTGTTCAGTGAGTGTCACTTGGCAGTGCTGTTTAACTCCCATGGGACAGATGACATTTCTTGGAACATCACTGCAAGTTAGCCGCAGTTATGCATCACGGAAAATAGTGTTTAACTGAACGAAACAAAAACTTGCAGAGCAAAACCACTTCTAAATCACACTGTTAAGAAAAATACGTGCATCGTTTACTTGTATGGTATTGTGCAAAGGTTTCAGATGCCTTAAGGTGCAAGTCAGTCAACTGATCAGGAGTGGGGATAACAGCAGAAATCTCTTGAAAAGCTTAGCGATTTGAACGAAGTTAATTCTAGGGTAACATTTTCATGGCAAAAGTGAGTATCTTCAGTTTTCTGTTTTGGTGATATTTTGCTTTCTGTTCATTGTTTAACAGTTACTGTTAATATTGTTTTTATAATTTAGTGGTTTAATTGTTTCTAGCTGTATGGATTTATTTATTTGACAGTTTTTTCTATCCTGAAACTAGACTTGGACTAATTTGTGAAACATAGTGTTGCTATTTATATTACTGCTACATGATGTTATCAGATAGATTAATCTGACTGGTTCAGCTCCTGTGAGCACTAAAACAGTGTCTAGATGAAATCTCAAATGAAGTTATCTAGTCTCTACTTCAAGGAAAAAAAAACAAGGCCATTTTATTTTTAATTTCTGTGTTCTTTCTATAGGCACGCTCTCCACCAGGGCATGATTTGCTGCAGTTCTCCTTGTCCTTCTCAGTGATGTGATGCAGGTGGAGTTAGAAGTATAACTGTGCTCTTCTCATTGATAGGACAAGTTCTGCTGTGAGTGAGGAAAAGATGTTCTGAACTAATCTGCATTCTTAGAGTGCAGGCAGATCAATGGTTGTTATCTGAAGGAATGATTTATTCTGGTAGCTCATTAGAAATATTAGTTCCACATTGGTACACACCTGCTCCATCGAAGGTGTACTTTTATACTAGTGCAAAACTGAAAACAAGGATCTTTGTACAAACAGGCTTGCACAGTTTGCTGTACCTCTGGCAGTGCTGGCTCTTGTGACTGAGGCCTCAGCTTATTCCTCTGGTATGGTTGGTTGGGTTTGTCCCTGCAGTGAAGTAGTCCTCAGTTTATGGCATCTGTCTCCTATCAGAATTCACCAATAGCATTTCAGATAATAAATTAGAAATATTACAGAGAGCGGAAACACCCAAGTTACAGATTATTGCTTCCTTAGATGGCAATGTTGTACCTGTAAAAAATTACCAAAACCCACATTTTTCTACATTTGGTAGAAATAATAAGGAGTGTAGTAGAGCAATTAGAGGGGGGCAGGAGTTCTTTTGAGTGACTTTGAACTATTAAGCTTGTCACTTGGCTGGTGTGCCTCCACTGTCCCTCCTGCTAAATGGTGATACTGTACTGCAGAGCTGAGATCAGTATTTTATACTTGCAAAGCACTTCAGAACTTTTATGCTCTTCAAGTATTAGAAAGTCCCTCTGGGAGGAGATCCCATTTTATTCATAATACTTTGCAGTGCTGTAATCTTGTGTTCTAATGTTTTTGTTACTGAACCTGTAATATTTATGTTGACTTGAAAGCACTTGATTTTAAAACCCTCTGAGTTTATCTGCCTCAGTCAAATTAAAGTAGGGAGGTAAATGATGGATGTATGAGCCAAAGATGCAGACTACCAATTGATTATTTACAGCGATACAGTATTTTGCATTCGTTTCTTAAAATTTGGCCTGTTGTAGTGGTAGCAATTGCTATATATGCATCAGTTTACAGATGCCTCTAAATGGAATAAGCTTTGTCTAAGATATGCATGACTGTTTAATTGGTTAAAATGTAGTGTGTGTGGTCTCACTCAGCATATTTAATACAGAGGTGACTAACGAATGTTAACATTGGAATTACTTTGATTTAGTCATGACAACTTTTTGCTGTAGCTATTAGACAATCCCAAGGGCTGAAAAACAACTGCAGGTGAATGGATATTGTACTGTTCTGGCTGTCAGCAAACTGTACAGTAACATTTTGTACAGTTTCAGATTGAATTTATATGATCCTCTAGAAGATATTTACAGTAACTACTGTATTTAAGAATGTATTTTGAAAGAGACATGGAAAGTAACTGTCTTTGGACAAGCTATAGATGATGTATTCACTATATAGAAGTATTTACTATATAGAAGTAATGCAGCTCAGTCATGTAAATGTGATTTAGGTTGCTGAACTCCGCTGTGCAGCTTTGTGGTGTGACAGGTGTGTGAAATTGTGGAGATTTGCTGTAACCACCCACTCAGGCTCCAGCATTTGAAACTGATGGTGGTCTTGAAGTCATTCAAGAGCTGAAATTCCGTCCTTTTCACTTCAAAAGGTTTCCTTCCTTCCTTTGCCCTCGCTGACTGTCTTTTGTTTCAAACCTTTTTTCGGATGTTTTTCTTGGGAAGGGTAAGAGCACAAGGAAAGGAAGAAAGCAAACCCTTTCCTCCACGACCTGCTGCTGTAGCATGGGCAGGGACAGCATGCTGCACTCTCTCTGCCAGGGCATAATGTGCTCGAGTTTTCCTTATCCTTCTCCATGGTGTGATGCAGGTGCAGTTGGAAGTATAATTGTGCTCTTCTCATTGATATGATGAGTTCTACCATGAGTGGAGAACAGATCTGAACTAATCTGCATTCTTAGACTGCAAACAGATCAATGGTTGTTACCTAAACGGATGATTTATTCTGGTAGCTCATTAGCAATATTAATTCCACAGCTGCATACCTTTGTGCCTTTTTAGCCTGAAGTAAATGTATATTTCCCTTGTACTTCAGTTAAGTTGTTAGGATGCTGATGACTGCACCTTGTTTTCTTCTCACCTGCCATTACTTTGTTAATAAGCTTTTGTAGTAAGAACTCTTGCATAATGTCTAGAAACAGAAGTACTGAAACTAGGTACTAGGTGTACACTTCAAATGTTAGGCTGGTTGTAGTATGGCAGCTTCTTTGAATATGATGTGTGAGCAGGAAACACAAATCATAATGTGTTTTTTCTGTGTATATTAATTCCAGTATATCATTAGTTCAGTTAGGGAGGAGTGTCTGGAGCTTTCTTTCAAAAGCACAGCTGACATATGTACTGGATCAGTCCCTGAAGACTGGTAGTTTTGTAACTTGGGTTCAATTTTTGAACTGCTCAGAATACCTCATATGTAAATAGAGTTGTCATGACTTAATCACAATGTGTTCATTGTAAAAAGTAAAGGAGCCACTGGCTGGCTCAGCTTTAGGCTTGTTGTTCTTGCCTCTTTTTGTAATTTTTTTTAAAGTAGGGTTTACAGCTAGAATTTTGAATGCCAAAGTTCTATTTATTAAATAATAATAAAAGTTTTCATTGTAATGACTGGTATTTTTCCACTGGAATTTGTTTGTTGATGTTTGGGATTTGTATCCACAGAGCAGAAATAAATTTTGCTACAAAAGTGAATTTTCATTATTCTCATTTGTCCAGTATCTGGCATGTGACAGAAGTGACCGAAGCTGGAGGCAAGAAAGGAATCCTGAAACATCTTCCCAACACCCACCCCAGCTTTCCTTCAGTGGTCTGTTCTGCCAGAATACCAGCTGACCAAGCTCTCTCTTCCTGGCCTTCTGTTTTGGGGTTTTTTAAAAAAAATCAAGGTCTTGATACATAAATATTATTTCTGTGTCACAAAAGGATTTTAGAGCAGTGTTCGCTGATGCTTTTTTAGACAGATGCTCCTGTTGCCCATCTTGGATGCTGATTGGAGAGATCACGGGTAGGTCTGTTTAAAAGATTAAGCACGAAACTGTAGGCAGAAGTGTTTGATGGCTGGTTTCAAAGTTGCTGAAAGATTCTCCAGCTTTGGGACATGTTGCTGCAAAGCCAGTGACACAGGGCAAAAAATAAAATTGAGTGGTGAAATGCACCCAGCAGTGGGTCTGGTGCAAAGAATAAAACTGGTCAACAAAAAAGAAAATTTGTTTTTAATTCCTACTTTTCAGCTGGAAAGCACCGATGGGTGAGTGGTCAGACTGAGCAGGAGTTAGGGCAGACAGAAATCCCTGCTGCTGCATGAAATACTGCAGGGCAGTATATTCCAATGCAACCAAGCAGCAGTGGCTTCCATGTCAAGTTACTCTGAGGAAAAGTCAAAGGTTAAGGATTTTAGTCAATCTAACAGGAGTCTTCAGAAGTGTGGAGGGAGGTGGGTTTACCCAAAAAGGGGTTTTTTTCTGGCAGTTCAGTCTTAGAGCCTGCTTGGAGCATCAGGTGCTTGAATGAGCTTTGCGTGCAGAGTGGTCCTCTCCTCCCCCTCCCCCGCTCCATCGGGCAGAGCACAAAAGTTGACACTAGCTTCTCTTTTCAAAGACACTGAGAAATGCTCTCTAGTTAGCTAGTGCATTTTATATTGTAAACATCACTTTGCTTTTCGCCAGCATTGTGACTGAAGGTTGCGTGATGGGCTTCTAACTCAATTAAAAACACTCTCTGCCCTGTGTAAATACGTGTAGCGGGTGCACAGACGCCAGCTTTCCGTAAGTTGCTGAGGGTGGCCTTCTGTGAGCTGCTTAAAGTCAGGTTTAGTTTCAAAGTACGACTGAAGCACTGCTAGCAACTGTAGTGGTAGAAAACGTTCTCTTGCCTCATATTCCACAAACAAAATACAGCTCCACATGTGGATAAAAATGAAGTCTTAAACAATAACGCTGCAAATAACACCACAGCACCTTGAATGAGTACAATTTACAACAGGTGAATCTGCAGTAGATTGCCTTCCTTATGTAAATTAAGTCTGCAGGATGTGCTAACGATGCTTCCTAGCTTGTTTTGTAAATGAATGGGTTCAGTATACTTGGAAAACTTCCAAGTGGGGAGGGAAAGTGGGTAGTATGAAGGATGGTATTTAATTACATTTTAGTATGTGCATATTTCTTTTCCTGCTTTGTGTCAGTTACTCCCCCTTTGGAGACAGCTGCTGCTTTTCTCTTCCTTTTCTTGGTGTTGCAGGTCTGGATTTCACGGAGATAAAGGCATGCTTCAAGTCATGGAGTTGGAGTCTGCTCAGTTTGTGGGGAACCTGATAGGTTCAGCTAATGTTTTGTGTCACTTTGATGAGCAGCTTGGGAGCTCTCCTGAAGAATGCAACCTGTAGGTGTTAATGGACTAGAAAACTGATTTAATGGTCTGTGCACCTGTGAAAGCGTTTGCCTGAAGGAAGGCGAAAGAAGACCATTGTCTAGTTCTGGTTGAGAAAAATGGTGTCTCCTGCTGAGAGACTGAATTGTAAAACAAAAGGTGGTTGTAAGAGAGTTTTCTGGCTGAAAACCCCTCCTCGGGTGGGATCTGAATAGAATTTAGTATCAAAAATGTTTGTCTGCCCTACATTAAGACATGGGAATACAGGTAGTCCCTGACTGCCGCCAGGGGGATGCCAGAAACCCCTCCCAGACCAAGTGGGTTGTCTTGAGCTTTGAGGTGCCAAAGGAGGGTATTTCAGAGTCCCACTACTGTCAGCCCATGTTGGGGTGGGGGCTCAGCTATATCCTGTCCCGGTGGTGGGCCAGCTGGCTGCCAGCCTGGCTCCCAGGGCCGAGCTCTACCTTGGGGGAGCTCTACCTTGGGGGAGCATTGGGAGCCAGTTCCTGGCCCGAAAACTGGTCACAGTGCTTCAGTGTGGGCTGTGTCAGAGGCTGGATTTTCCTGGTGTCTCAAGAAGCCAACTCTCCCTTTGCAGCTCTGCTGAGATGCATTCACAGGAGCCAGGCAATGTGGACAACAGGACTTAATGGACCGATGCATTTTCTAACCTTCTGCTGTTTTTGATCTCATAATGGTTAAATGAGATGATGCCTAACTTATTATATGAGATGATGCCTAATTTATAATAATTGGGGGCAATCCAGCAGTGGGGGGGAGAGAGCTCTGATCAGAGTAAGTGATGACACAAACTTTGAGATGATCCATCTTCCCTCAATGAAGAGACACTTGAGCTGTTCGAAAAGCTCTGTTTTAAGGTGAACTGAAAGTAATGCTGGTGCCTGGGGCAAGTCCAGACCTTCAGGGCAGACTGCAGCAGGACAGGATGGGCTGGTGAGGCCCCTCTGTCCTGCTGCAAACACATCCTGGCTGTGAGACAGGCTCTGGAGTCTGACACACCTAACTCTGGTCCTTGAAAGCCTTACTCAGGTGCTGTGGTGGCCGTCATGCCTTCAGCACAACCACCCAAGTCTGCATCCAGATGAGCTACTTGAAAGTTCCCACAGGATTTTCTCCTCCACAGGAGCCTTCTCCTCAGGAAGCTCAGGTGTGCCACAGCAAGTGTATAGCTGTCACGCTCCTGCTAATCTGGACAACACCTGATTGTCCTCTACATCAGAGCTGGGGTGGCAGGACCCAGTTTCTGGAGCCTTCTTTGGTCAGTAACTTTTTCAATAAATAGTTTACTGACAGGTTAAAGCCACAAAATAGCCACCTCCCAGCAAAATCATCCCTGAAGTATTATAGCCATGTGCAGAAGATCATCCAGCTTCAGCAGTTTTCATCCCGACTTCTGCACCCCTCATGGGAGCTCCTCATTTTGGGGAGAGACAATAAAGGTCACAGCTGGGAGGGAGGTGGCACAGGCATGCACTGCCCTGCTGGGAGCTCTGCTGGAGGACGAACACTGCAAAGTGCCTTGATTGATGGCATAATCCCATTAGCCCTCAGACACACCTCATTATACAAGCCAGTGACAATCAGATCATTAGTTACATTATCACCCACTGCCTTGGTGCCCGGGAAATAGTGATGATAAGTAATGGGATATTTTTAGTTTAAATTGTGGTTTGAACATTTTAATTAAAAGCCTATTATAATCAATCTGTTTCTAACATCCTTTCCCTCACCCTCATTCATAAAAATTAATTATCACTGTGGAAAGCCAGTGAGTGAGTATATCCTGCTCCTGGCCAGCGGCAGCTTCAGGGCCTGGGTTTGCCTCTCTCCATGTGGCTACATGCCCTGAGCAAGCCCAAATTGTGTGCACAGGCAAAGCTGGTCACCAGGACGGTTCACCAGCCCTCCCAGTGCTGGCCCAGCATGGGGGGTGTTGCAAGGCACTTAAACAGAAGTGATGATCTGCTCAGATCCTGCTCTCTCAGACATCCATTTATATCTTGGGAGGTGAGAAGAGCTGAAAACACCTAGACTTTCACCAATTTAAAAAGAAAATTGTCTTCTCAAAGTGCTAGCTTTTATAAAATGTCCCAAATTTTCCCCAAAGTTCTGCTGCAGTGGCTGTGAAGGTCAGCACAAAAAATGACTGCCAAAATGGCTGAGAGAGCAGTTAACATGGGGGTAACCAGGCAGTTTAACACTGCAGTGTGGCTCCAAAACATATTGAGAGTATAAGAATAAATACAAAATTGGTCATTTAAAAATAATTTAAATTAGCTGAACTTTGCCTTGACCTTCTCAAGTCTCATCACTGATCCCAGCCTGCATAAACAAAAGGAGCCTTAGGCCTTTAGACACCTCATTTGGGCATTAAAATTTTTCCAGCAACTCTGGAGTTCAAAGCAGAAATGCTTCCCCTGCCAAAGAGAAATGAACAGTTTTAACTGAGGACTTTTCTTAATTATTAAAAAAAAAAGAAAAAGAACAAAAAGAGTATTTCTAGTGTTACTATCTCCTGGGAAATCCACACAATGTGATGTACCTGTCAGCAGGGGTGATACACTTGCAAACTGTACAGTTTTCTAAAATCCCAATAGATAGTTTGTGCAACGTGGAGTTGGTAACAAACTATTTCCACAAATTAAATTAAACAAAATCTGCCTGTTTGTTACATACATTGCAAGTGGTGACTTTACAAAGCAAAAGAGTAAGTCAAAGACCTGGATCACATAGAGTAAGAATATCTAGTTCAGGAAAGAAATACTGTCTCTTTTCCAACTAGGAGAAAAGCTACACTGTTACAGGCTTCCAGATAAATTAACTGACAGCTGCAATAGGATCCATAATTCATCAGTTTGTCTGTGAGGATGTTACAGGAGACAGTGCTGGAAGGCTTCCTGAGCTCAAGGTGATACCATCCACTGTTCTCCCCTTCACCACTAAGCAAATAATTTTGTTGTAAAAGTCTGTCAGGAGTGTCACACATGGTTTCCCCTTCGTAAATCCATGCTGATTACTCCCAATTACCTTCTTGTCTTTAATGTGTGCAGAAACAGTTTTCAGCACAAGTTGTTCTATCCCTTTCACAGCGATCAAGGTGAGACTGACCAGCCTGTCGTTCCCTGCAAACCTCTTTCTTGCCCTCCTTGAAAATGCCATGACGTTTGCTCTCTTCCAGTCTTCAGGATCCTCAGTGCCATGAAGGTACAAAGATCATCAGGAGTGGCCTTGCAATGACATCGGGCAGCTCCCTCAGCACTCGTGGGTACTTCCCATTGGACCCAAAGACTTGTGCATGCCCAGGTTGTTTAAACACCTAACCTGGGCTTCCTCCACAGTAGGTAAATCTTCATTGCTCTGTAATTCCAAGTCTGGGAGATGATCTGGTCTCTGCTGGCTACAGCTGCATTTAGTGCTGCTGTTCACCTTTTTTTTGTGTGTTCACCTTCCATTTACTCACAAGTAAGAGTCTTTCCCCAAATCCTGAGAGTAGCAGGTGCTGCTCACTCAGTTAAGGGAGTTAAAACTTCAATACATTTAGCAGGTGATTATGCTAACATGATTTTTTTTCCATCTTTCAAACAACTTGACCCCCAAAAGTGAAGTACAACATTCTGAGAGTTCACTGTTATTCTGAACTTACACATGCATCAAGAAAAAACCCCACTAAATTCAAAGAGCTGTGGAGGCTGGATGTGCCATTTATGCACTTACACACTTTTCCCTCCCTATTTTCCCCCCCTCTGTTCACTGCTCAAAGCTGGAGCAAAGCCTTTCTGAACCTTTGAAGGAGGCACACCGTGTTGTGGGGCACGCCTGGAATGATTTGCAATCACTCTGTTTCTCCAAGGAACTTTTCTTCCTTCTTTTAAGGGATGGGAGTTGGCATACACGAGGCAATATAATGAGAAAAACAAACCCCAGTATCACCTTCCACTACTAGGTGCTCACAGCAGGCAGCCCAGCCTGCTAGGCTGGATACACAGGAAAAAGGTGAATTGTTTCTTCTCTCCCCCAGCCTGGGGTGGAATGATTAAGGAAGCAGCAAATCAAGTTTGATTGAATCATTTGATTGCTTGTCATGTCCTTGTTGCACAGGTCCTTTTGGAACATCGCTGGATGGCTGGAAGTCACATACACACACACAGATACACTCATACACACAAAGAGCCCACTTTGCAGCTGGCTTCCCTACAGGACTTGCATTATCTGCATTTTGTTGGTGTTTAAGGTAACATTTCTCTGTGGTCATCTATGGTAGGCTGAGAGAAGTCCTTCACGCTGTGTAGCGGGGAACAGGAGGCTTAGATGGATGCCAAAGCACAGAGCTAGGGGAGTGCAGAGGGGCTGGTAGGGTCCTTACCCAAGAAAAGGGACAGAGAGAAGCCTTCACCCATAATAGGTGGGTTCCACAAGAGGAGCATGGCAAGAAGGCAAAGCTTAGCCCTGCCTTGGACATTTGGAAACAAACCATTTATGTGGCAAGTCAGTCTCAAATGATTAAAATGGGGATAAAAGGAGTTCTCACGGAGAAGAAGTCTGAGGCAGCAGTAGTGACATTTTCTGTGTCTTAGGTCTAGAGTTTCACACAGATATCCAGAAAGAATATCTAAAAATATCACACCACCACAGTACAATTATTTATGTCCACATTAATACAGAACACAACATGGCATCTGTCTAATTAAAGCAAAAAAATCTATTACATAAGCTGACCTTCAAATAAAAAGAAATTTATTAGCTCTGCACTTACTTATTCTAGATCTGACTTTGGAATGCTTTGAATAGCTTCAGTGTACCTAGTGAAGAATCTGTTTCTTCCTGACACAAACTAACCAAGAAGAGGTCAACCTTGCATCTGTGGCATGCCTGAAATGTACTTCAGAGGCACCATGTCCTGGAAAATAGGCACAAAGTGCCCAAATGCAGTGCTGGTTGTTCTGTTTGGGCTGAGCTGGACAGTTTTGGACAAGTAGCTCCTCTCAGTGTTTCTGATGCCTCAAGATTTAGCTTTTGTATTTTTCAAATCCTGTACTACTTTAGTGTGTAACTCTAAAACTCCATATAGTCTGTTAGCTCCTGTTCTCACATTCTAGTTAGACATAACAAATCCTCTTTAGGCCTGGACTCAAGGACAGCTTGCTGTTTCAGGCCCCCAAGTATATAAACTAAGCCTCTAACAGGGGGGACAGGCTTGAGGTAAATTACATCATTACCTGAAATTGTAATTTGTGAATTAACCCGGATATGTAAATTGATCAAAACTTAGAAAAGTGTAGAAAACTCGTGACCTGGGGTCCATCTTGGGTGTGGCCTCTCCCGGAGAGGGCTTTTGTCTGCCCGAGGTGTACCTATTGAAGGCCCTTCAATAAATACCCATTTTATTCACTTAATCTTGTCTAGCCTCTGTTCTAGGTAGCCTCCCTCTCTCAGGCATCACCTCAGTGTATGTGTATGTCAAGTGGAGATTACACAGGCTTCCTTGGAAAGCATCTTGACACCCCTGGACGAAGATTCCCACAAGAACTAAGCAGCATCTCCACTAATCAACATTCACATATTAATCTGTGTATGTGGAATTAGACGCTAAATAAATTAGTGGTTTTAAATCTGACCACAAAACTGGGATATTGCATTTCCTGTCTTGGATCCCCTACCACCCCAATGTCAGTAACCCAGGAAAACTGTCCCACTTGCAGAACAGAGATTAGTGGAATTGCACAAAACTGAATCCATTCCTTATACAATGATGAGAGTGAAGAAACCCCAGACTTTAAAAACATTCCTAACTTGTACCCAAAGGACTTAATTCAGCCAAAAAGCTGTCATGTAATTTACATACAGCATGATTTTGCTGGATCCACAGGTTCTTTTGCAAGAAGACTTGGGGTTTTTTTTCTCTCCTTCTGTAGAGCTAGCACAGAATGCAAGTTTTCTTTCATCAAGTCCCAGACCAGCCTGTTAATTGTTAAAATCTCTGCTGGATTCCCTGCATTAGGGTCTGCTAAGCCATGGTTTGGAGATTGTCACCCTATGCTTGTTCATCGTGATAGAGTGCTGCTGCCTCATGTACCTGCAGAGGAATGGCCAAGGGAGTGGAAAAAGTGACTGCTTTGCTCAGGCATCTGCCTTTTTTGGGAGCTGGCCATTGGGGAGGGAGTGTTGAGGGAGGGCATCACTCAGCATCTCGGGGCTGTTGCAGGAATTTGCCTCCCGCCCACTGCAGGCAGCTGGCACTGCCTTGCCTGCCCTCTCTTTTTCTCCATCTACCCCTTTACAGAGCAGCCAGCAGCCCTTCCCAGCTGGACCACCACGGTGCTTTTCCTCGCCATCCTGCACCGCTGGCACTAGCAGCTCCCAGGGCCAATGATCGCTAAGGCACTGACACGGCAGGGAGCACCACCACAGCCGTGGTTGCTGCTGCCCACTGGTGTTGGCTGTGATTTCATTCTCCTGACTGAAAAGCCCCTGCTTGTGTGTTCAGTTGTCTGGCAGTGCTTCAGGCTGTGCATATGTGCATGGAAAATGAACTACAAGATATTATGAACCACTTCAAAAGCTCAGGCACAGGTGTTTGATCCTTGACAAAGAGTGGACAGATTTCATTCCCAACCAGGAGAAGAAACATCAAGATTGTAGAAATACAGTAGTTTCACAGGGAAGAGTTCTCGCCAAGCAGGCAGAGATCTGCAGCACTGATGAGAACAGAACAAAATGTACAGGATTAGTTTAAATGGATAAATCTTGGATCATGACATTCACAAGTGTTTTATTTGCAATTCTATTTATTTCCTTCAAATAAAAAAAGATGAAAGCAGTTGACTTTGTCCCTTTGATTCACACCTGAGCACCAGCAGCTTGGGATATTAGACCACTCCATGGGTGCAAAAGGCCTAGCACGACGTCTTTCTACCTGCGTATCTTACTCCATTTTAGGGTCCAGTCTTTAGCTGTGGAAAATGAAGAATTCTATCCCTGTTATAAGGTATACTTCCTGCACTCCCTGTGTAAAATGGTGTCTGATGCACCTTATCATCAGCAGATGCTCCTGTGCATCAATGATCCCTTGCTGTGCAGGAACATCATGGAATCAGGGGTTTGGCCTCAGTGTGGGCAGGGGAGCACCACTCAATCCAACAGCCACGGTGAAAATACTCCTCAGCCATGACTCAAAGGTTTTTATTGCTACATAGTAATGCTTTTCCTAAGAATTGACAACCTTCCCCCTGACTCCTTACCCTTGCAGTACAAGGTAGCACAGCAAAGCCCGAATGCACATCCTGTGTCTCACCTCCTGTGATCCTCCTCAGTGCCCACCAGGCCCTGGGTGTGGACATCTGTGTGTCCATTTCCTCTGCTGCACCCACTGCAGGAGCTACAGGGAGAGGTGAAGGGATGCTTAACTCGATGTGGCTGGAGCCAAGGAGTGGAAAGAAGCTGTGTGAGCTTGCATTGCCCATACTTGGCACAGACAAACTGAAAGCAAGGGTTGAAACCAATCCTGACTTAAATCCCTGTGCATTTTGCTCTCATGCACCTTTCTCTCGTCCTGTCAATCACTCTTCCCACCACCTAACATTTTGCTAGCTATTGAAAAATGTGTCTGGCCTTCACCTGAGTCAGACTCAATAGCACAACCCTTTCCAGCTACTGTATGCAGAGGAAAAGGGGACACTGTCACAGCTCATTTTAGAAACATCCAAGTGTCTCTGGCTGAAGTGTCTCTTCACAGAGGGGTAGCCTTGATGAGAACACCTTTTATTGGCTAATCTAGCCATGAACTGCACCTTCAGAATGGAGATCTTTATTTTTGAATGCTTTTGGTTCAGCATTCTGCATGGCACTCCCCACTGTGCTGCCTAGCAAGGAGTCTGTGCTCACTGCAGATCACGCTTCTACCACTGCTTGTTAAAATGGTGTCAATACTGACCAGAAAGAAGAAAACCTCCTCTGCAAGTGAACTAACAAGTTATTGCAAAAGAGAACCTGGTGAAATTACTATGAAGTCTTGAAGACTCATGTCAATTTGTTAGTACGTAAGCATCTGTAACTAACAAGATTGTTATGAACTTGTGGTACTGCTCTTTTAATCAGTATTACAAATAGTTTAAAGTAAAATAAACCCAAATTAGAATGGAGAAAATTGTTCAACAGTACCACTAGTAAAATACTGTATTGGATTCAAGAGGAAATTAAGTGAATTCACCTGAGGAATAAAGACTATCCACTGGTGCCAAGAAAATCCTGTGGAGTACAGATTCCTCATTCACAATGCAGGCAGTACATTTCTAACAAGCAGATCCTTCTTCTTTCACCAAAGGGAGAAAGGGAAAAGCTACAGACATTTCAGCAAAAATATCACTAACACAGAGATAGTTGGTTCAGTGCATGTCAGGATTGGTTGTGCCTAGGTGCCTCACTATGGTTCAGGGGGAGCTTTGAACCACAGGGACATTCTTGAGATGTCCTCTGTCATTCGGGGAGTTGTCACCTGTAAATGAGCACACTGCAGGACAAGAAGGGAGATTAAACAAAGGGAAGAAAACCCCAAAACATCCAACTTTAAGAAAAACCTTGAAAACTAAAAACATGCATATTATGAGTATGGTGTTTGGAAATCCCCAGACTGAGGCTGAATGTGTGTATGTGGGGATTTCCACAAGCAATGCCTTTTGAATACACAGCCCTCCTCTGACTGGGCTGAAAAATGTCTGCGAACATTGGACTGGCCGGAGGCAGCTGTGAGCCTTTGGGGTAGAACCCTACTGCACTGCTCAGTGAAGTGTGAGGAGGATGGACTCCAGAGCAGGGTCGCAGTGAACCTGGGGCACCCTCACCCAGGGGACAGAGGACAGCTCTGCAACTGGGATGCAGTAGCTGTCACTGTGATCATCAGCCATCACCCTAGCTCCTTCAAACTTGTGAGAAGGTGAAAGTCCCTTCCTCTAAGATGACCTTTGTCCCCTCACTGTATGCCTCTTGTAAGTGATCACTACAAAGTGCATCAAACTGAACAGCAAGAAGTCTTCTTAAAAGGGACTTTCTCACCAGGATATGTTTGAAAGCAGCAGGGATGGAACAAAGAGATCCCTCATCCCACAGTTTCTTTCTCCTGCTCTTTCACTTGTGCTCTCAGTGTGGATCTGTGCTGCCTGCCCAAGCTCTTGCCCTCTCGCCCTGTTTCCATCCTCATCTGAGCAAGGCCCCACGCAGGTAAGTGGAATCAGTCAGGATGGTTGCCAAATTAGCCCAGATGCAGCCTGATAAACCCAGGCTAGTGTTCCCCCTTGCACCCTCTCCTGTGGTAGAAAGCTGTTTGGGAGGCTCAGGGAGCTATGAGGACCCCCCAGCCCTGCTCCAGCAGGTCCAGGCCCATCACAGCCTGGAGCTGTTCTCCTTCACCCACAGAGAGGTCCTTTTGGTGCCTTTAATTTCCTTAAAGGAAGTTCTGTGTTGGTGCCCTGTCTCCAATGGCCAGCTGTGCCTCTCAGCAGTTATCAGGTGCCTGGTGAGTGTGCTGCTCTGTGTGAAAGAGGGATGAGGCTCAGCCTGTACGCTCAGCTGCCAGATTCATTCCCAAATTCTGCTTTGTACCATCAGCAGGGGCAACCTCTGAGCAGTGCAGGCACACTACCAGCACAGCCCTTGGGAGCAGGGATGGATGTCAGCAGCACAGACATGGTTGTAGGGACATCTGAGGAAACAATAAAAGTAATAGAAAAGATTCTTTTAGCAGCCTTCAAGCTTCCTTTCTGCCCAGAAATTTCTCTGAGTACCCAGTAAAACTGTTCAGAGGCCTGAACTCTACAGTAGGAAAAATAAGGCTTGGATCACCTTTTGTCTTGGGTGAACATTTCTCTTTATTAGTGATTTATCACCAGTCACCATTTAATCATCAACAACATTTATCCTAGCAATGGGCACATCAGCTACTTTATTAATGTGGGAAAGAATTTTGTTCTCCCATCAGCTGTTCTGTTTCTCTTGCAAAGACATGAAAAAAAGCATTTAAACCCAGCCTTTGGTCCTTATTTACCTCCATAGCAAGAACTGCAAACTTATTTATCCTGACAGCAGAGAGGGGTGCAGCTGGTCAGGCTGGTGTGCCCCATGCAGCTCCCAGGTCCCTGCTGGTGTCTGATGGAGAGAGGGGATACACAACTAAAGCTTTTTCATGATGACAGCAAATCAGCACTTCAGGCAAACTGTCCCATTCTTGTCAGGAATTTCTCTTGGCTGGAGATAGGCAACACAAGAAGTTGACACACTTCACTAGAACATAGGATATCGTATATAGGAGTATGGTCTCAGCTCTCCATGAGGAAGTGCAGTAGCTTCTGGAGATGTTTGGCACCAACCACCATTCATTCCCACCTCATCCCACAACCTGTTTTGTGCAAGCATGTTCAAGGTCTGCTATTTTTTAGCAGTGGTGAAAAAACCAAATCCACATTTAATTGCAGCACTCTATTTATAAACCTGTTCTTTAAAAGCCAAGTGTGCAGCAAAACAAATGCTAGTGGCCACTGCTTGTTCCTGGGAGGGTTTGATCTCTCCTCCATTACATTTCTGCAGACAAATATTTGGAATGAAAGCTACACCGGTCTCGGGAGACCTTGGAGAGGGCAGGAGCTGAACATTCCACCTATGGCTTGCGCAGCTTCTCCTCATGCTGCCCTATTCCCACTGTCCCAGCCGTCCTGCCCACCCCTGGGCTGAAGGGCAGAGCCCAAGTCCCCACCACTCCTGTCCACATTACCCCTGTGCTCTGGGAGACACCGTACCTGGCTCTGGCAGCAGCCTGCCTTTTGGGTTTTGTCAGGAGAGAGTGGGAGGAAGGGAAGAGAAGCAGCTTGTCAGGAGTAGGCACAGCTCATACACATTTGCATAGCGAACACCTCTTCTCCCTCACTCAATTTTTGACCCCTCTGATGAGGCAGGACATAAAGAAGGATGGTGAAGGACAGAAAGTTGTTCCTCCCACGGGGGCAAGCACAGTGCTCTGCTCATTCTCCAAAAATGGAAAAAAAAAAAAGAAAAAAGAAAAAAGAAAATAAATTCAACATTTGTGCAGGATGACCCAAATTTCTCTTTTAAAATATGCATGAAGCTTTAATCTTGTTCTTTTTCCTGACATATCATTTAAATTCAGAGCAATGAAGGTGTCTATATCCTGGCAGACACTCAGCCCATTTCATTTAAGGCATTCATAAAATATTTCACACACTAAGGATGGCTGACACTAGAAAGAGCAATTCCGACATAACTGTAGAAGGTATTATGATAGCATTGACATTTATATATTATTTGGTAATACTTTTTTTTTTATTGCCAGGGCAGAAGATGATAAAAGAAAAAAAAGTAATATCAAACATGAGTACAAACAAGTTCACGTGAAGTGCCTAAGCCTGCACCCTGTAAGCTACTGACAAAATATAATCTGTTTGCTCTACACATTCATGACTGACACTTCTGTTTTCAGCCACCACTTGAATGGCTCCAGAGGTAGGGACTGGGCTTGCAGTAGCCCACGCTGGCTGTCTCAAAGCACTGCCAAGGCCACAGGAAGAACTTGCCATAGGATAAGCCACCACAGCAGGAATGTGAGTGAAGCACAGAAGGGAGGAGTTTGCAAGAGGAAGGTGTTGATTCCAGGCTTTATGGTGAGATTTGAGGTGAGAACACAAGGCTCTCCATCACTCCTTGTGCTTTCAAGAACCCCTAAATTTTTCCATGTATTACACATATTACCTGGGCAGCATCCACATATTTAAAGGAGTCGAGCAAGGAGCTCTGAGCTGGTAAGTCTGTCTTGACAGGTCTAAGTCCAGTCCAGCTAGGCCCCATAACCATGATCAAAAAACCCATCTGAAATCCATTGATTTTAAATCTTCTTGCTTGCCTCAGTGTCATTGAAATGCAAATCTCAGCAACACATCGTGGCTAAACTAATGATCTCCTCTTTAAATCCCACAATGATGCCATTCTTAGAGAACAGTTTGTGTGACACAGGTCGCCCAGGCTCTGGAGACCTCAAGATCTACCAGCGCTTAAGCTTATGAATGTTAAAACTATCACATCAAAAAATGAGAAATTAGTTGCTACTAACAGCAGGCCTTGTCTGATGCATTCAATCTAAATTGTACATCTTTGTAAATATCATGAATTGCTCATTTAATAGACTTCTACGTGTGGCACAATTCTAGTAATACGACAAACATTTGCAAGATCTTCAGCAAAAAACACACCAGTGCTGAAATAATGTTTGGGACAGCAGAGAGTTTGTGAGGTGGAACTATTTTAAACAAAATTTCCAGTGTAAACAGAATGAGAAACAGTAATTATTTAATTTTTTAACACATGACACCAAAAAATTGAAGTGTCTGAATCACTAAATAGTCACATTTCAAAAAGTTCACTGCAAATAAGAATAAAAAAATCTGGCATATCTAATACATTTACAATTGTAGTATATTATGTATAAATATGTAATGTAAGTGTGTGTATATGTACACATATATAGCAGTAATTGTGTAGGCACAATAATGTCTAATTTAAAAAAAAACAAAACAGACAACAAACCAACCACTTGGGGGATAATTTAGAGATTCTTGGCAAGAAATAGAAAGAGGCTTGAGTACCTCTACAAAAAGCACATTCCAATTTGATCTTGGATCATTCCGTATTTGCTCTCTATATGCTTATATCTAATAGGATTTTTCTTGTTTTAAGGCCAGCACTTATAATGTTCTTGAATACCTTCAATGTAAGTTCTTTGCACTTTTTCTTATAGAGGACTGAACCACATGGATCAAAATACTGAGGACAAGGGCCCTAACCCAGTGTGGTTCTTATCAGTGTGGGCCTTGGAGTTTCAATAAGATATTAAAGTGTTAGAAAGCACCACGAATGTGTCCTACAAGCAGGTTGTCATTTGACCTAATGCTCAGTCACTTTTTGGGAAGACAGGGATGAAGCAAACAGACAACAGTAATTCCAGCCTCCCAGAAACAACCTGCCACAGTGACAGAGAGCTTCTGGGTGGAACTCTGACAGTGCTAAAGAAACACTGAACAAGACCAGTGAAAAGTTGCCATAGAGTTCCCAGCCAATGCCACCTGTGTTCCAAGAAAAACAGGACAGCTGTCTGCCGCGATGCCGCCGGCAGGGGCACTGGGCATCCGCCCGTGGTTTCAGGGGCTGCCAAGCAGCTTTGGAGTGCAGGAGGGCTGTCGAAGGTCCAGCAAGGTTTCACCCAACCCACCGGTGTTCCAGGAGTGCTGAGGGAGGAGAGACAAGTGGAGGGGCTTCCCAGACTGTTTATTCAGGCACCAGGATCGTGCCAGGGAAGTGCTGGCACAGCGTGTTACAGTTACAAATATATACCAACACGATGGGGAGGATGCAAATATCCTATGAGGTAGGGGTGCTGGGTTTGAATTTGGTGGGCTCTGTATAGGATTGCAAAATACAGAGCCCTCCAGTGGGGGAAACCAGATACTGAGCGGGGGAGGGGGCGAGACAGCATTGCCTGGCCATGAGGAAAAACCAAAACCTGGCCAACAGCACACCGCAACAGCTGTCAATCTCTGACTAACGACATCTCACATCAGAAGCACGGTGTAATTCTTCAAGTTCTACTTCAAAACTTCTGGGATTTTTTTTGATTTCTGAAAAGCAGGAAGTAGATCAGGGCAAATTCACCTGTAGCGTAAACCTATTTATTTCAGTCAATTTAGATTAGATATGAAATTGGTTCCTACCAGGATTTTAAATGATGATTAGATTTGAAATATCACTATCAGGCTTCAGAAAAGTGAGTAGAAAGGAAGTGGTGCTGAGCCACCTGGAGAGCAGTCATCCATCTTCCTGAAAGAAAATCATTAAATTCTTTGACCAGAAACCTATCAAGGCAGAGGACTTCTAACAAAAGGACTTCTAACCTTCTCGGTTTTGTACCTTCTCTCCCTAAGTGGCAGAACTTGCCAAATTTCATTCCGGCCAGGATGCAAAGGTTGGACCCTGTGTCCAAAAATCTGTGGTACCTGTACGAGACCTGTAAACTGCTGCTCGAAGGAGGGCAGTAATTTCTCTCTTCAGAGCTGCAGCTGGCTGACAAGTTTGTGACACCATTCCAGATGTTGGCAGACAGCTGTTCAGCAGCTCTCCAGGTAACATAAAATGTGTAGATGTTCTTGTGACTTGAACATCTTCAACCCTCACGTCAGCCTTAGTCCAGTCTCAGCCAGGCAGCTCTCACCACTTCAGTGGTGCTCATAAGTGGCACAAGCAGGAAGGAAATGCAGTTTGGACTTATTTAGAGAACAGCTCAGCATGATCTAGACTGAAATACACTTCTTTGCATTGTAAATGAATCATTATGGGAGGAGGAAAATACTAAGACCTACTGATTGTCTCCCTGTACCCCTGAGCCTTGTCTGCAAACATGTTCTACTTTAACAGCAAACAAAAACAATGATAAATTTTTAAAAATTTGATAAAACTCCTACATTTAAAGCCCTATGAAATCACTATCCACTCTAATATTTTCTGACAGGCAGTATTGGAAACTTGGTTTCAGCAACTCCTTGGACAAAGATCAAAATTAATTGCCTTTCTTGTGCCAGCAGACTGTTACATTTCCCTCCCACTGAAGAAGATTAGAGGTACTTTGGTGTGGACACCTTTCCCCCAGATTATGTCATTGTGGATTTGTGCTAAGCTCCATGTTTCATTACCAGTGACCAGCCTCACTCGCAGTTTGCTCAGCCGTGACCCATCTCCCCTTTCCCACAAAACTGCAGTGGATGTTGCAGAGCAGGTTCATGAACTGTGGATTCAGCTCTAAGCTTACTCACAGCTTGTTTGTGAGCAACAACAGAGATGTTTTTCTTGCCTGAATGCTATTTTAACCTTGCAGAGTGCTGTTCAGTGGGTGTCTTTCTCCGAGTGCTGAGTGGATGGTAAGGAAATGTTTTGGGGGCACAACTGCCCCAGAAGGCCCCCAGTGCAAAATGGGTTGTCTGGGAAAGAGTGCACAGTGGGGACATGGGAATGCTGAGGGAATAGCAGTAAAGGGGAAACACTGTTCCATCAGAGTTTGAGTGAATAAGTTTTCAAAACATATTTAGGGACAGAAAAATAATAAGATCAATATTTGGACCAGAGGTTTTTTAAAATTGCTTCAAAGTTGTTCCAATTTGGCCCTCATAAAAATGAAACCTTTCCCACAATCCATGATAGGAGAAAATTTTGAGGTCAGTGCTTAGTTCCTTTTGAAACAGTCCAGGAGCAATGTCTAATACTCTGAAACAGACTATCACACTCTCTCAAAGAGAATTATAAAATAGGTAAAAGCAGGGATAAATTCGTATCTGGAGTCATACGCAGCTTTCCAAGGTGGCAAGGACATCAGTGGAAAAGTTAAAATTAAATCCACAGACAAAACACAATACTATTCTATCTCATTACACTTAATTTAAAGGAGTAGAATACAGACATTCACCCAAAGAGCCACTCTTGTCAAGAAAATAAGGTGGAGAGGGTAACTGTAAGGGGTAAACTTTTAGAGTGGCACTGCAACAATTTAGATATCCCTCTTTGGGAGCACAGAGCAAATTCAAAAAATCACAAAACAATAGAAGAAAATCAAGCACATGGAAAGGAAATCAGCATGGCTATATGCCAAGGTTAAAGGTATTATTAAAAGAAAGGAAATATCTTAATGAACAAACAAAGCATGGTGTCCTTCTAATGAGGACCGCAAACTCTGCAGCACACAGACACAAAAATGTGCAAGGAAAAACTTATGAAGTGTATTAAAAAAACCCAAAAAATCCAATAGCCTACGCAACACTTTTTGAACTCATTAAGATTAGAATCTAGAAGACATACAGATGACCAACATGTGTCAGAATTTTCTAGAGAAAATAAGCCATGGTCAAACACCACAGTGAGTCTCTTTACATCTGCAATTCTCATTAAATAGCTTGAAGATATTCCAGTGCTAGACCATCTCCATCTTTTTGAGTAGAAGACACAGGAGGTCTTTCTCCAGATGCAAATTTGGCAGAAGGACTGTGGAATAATGGACGAAGTGAAGGGAGATGAATGTGTGGCAAAGGGACAGAACAAGCAGTAGCAAATGGCCAGGACCTAATTGCATGTGCTCTGGAGCTCTTCAGAAACCCTGAGATACAGTAGCTGAATGGCTGTCAGTGGTGTGCACCCTCTCTCCCGGAACCAAAGGGAAGGGGAAAGTGGAAACATGATGTTGTGGTTTTAGTAGTGGGGAGGGGGTCATAAAGATGGCTCCCGTGAGAAGTTTCTGGAATTCTTCACCATTTCTAGCAGAGCCAATCTCTGATGGCTCTGAAGATGATGGACATGCCACTGGCCAAGCTGGGCCAATTAGAAAAGTTGGTTATGCCTCTGTGATGACATATTTAAGGAAACATCAAAACAAAGTGTGCACGCAGCTGCTTGTAGTTAGAGAAGGAGGAGGATGTGAGAACATGTGAGGGAAAACTACATGGAGACACCAAGGTCAGTGGAGAAGGAGGGGGAGGAGGTGCTCCAGGCACTGGAGCTGAGATTCCTCTGCAGGCCGTGGTGAGCCCATGGTGAGGTGGAGTGTCCCCCCTGCAGTCCATGGGATCCACAGGGGATGCAGAGAGATCCACCTGCAGTCCGTGGGTGAGGTGCCAGCGTTGGAGCGGGGGGATGCCAGAAGCCGCAGCAGCCGTGGATGCCAGAAGAAGCTGTAGCAGGTGCAGCCCAGTGAGTGACAGAGACTGAAATAAAAGTCCCGCAGTTTGTGGAGGAGGTGACCACACTGGAGCAGGTGGATGTTGGAGGAAACTGCAGTCCAAGTGGGAGACCCGGTTGGAGAGAGAGGGGCCCCCTGCTTCATTGCTAGAGCAGTTTGTCCTTGGAGGACTGCATCCCATGGATGAGTAAAACCCACACCATAGAAGTTCACAGAGAACTGTCTCCCGTGGGAGGGACCCCATGCCAAAAGCAAAGGAAAAAAACTCCTTTCCCTAAGCAGGGGAAGAAGATCCTGGAAATGGACTGACCTGAACCCCCACACCCTGCCCTCCTTGCACTGTTGGTGGGAGGGAGGGGTGGGGAGTGAAAAGAATGGTGTCTTTAAAAGATTTCGTTTACTTCTCATATGCTCCTTCTAACTCAGGTAGTAATAAATTTCACTTTGCAACTTAAGTTGAGCCTGGTTTGCCCTTGGAGCGTTTTCTCCCGGTTCCTTATCTCAACTCATGGACCTTTGGGTTAATTCCCTGGGGTTTTTTTGTCCCCCCTCTCCTTCCCTCCTCTGCCCAGCTGTGGCAGGGGAGGGAACGACTGAGTGGCTGCTGTGGGTGCCTGGCACTTAACCAGGGTCAAACCACAACACATGATAAAAATATTCCTAGGAGGGGTCAGGACCACCACGAAGGAGGGATTCCCAGCTAACAGGCAAAATGTTCTGTGCTGTAAAGAAGAGCAGAGCTGATATTTCCCATCCTTTCCAATACACGTAAACGGGGTATCAAGTGACACTAGTGAGTGTCAAGTTCAAAACCGAAAAAACGTGAAGAGGTTGGTCCTTACAGAGGACAGAGAGAAGGTGATAAACTCCTGGTTGAATGACATTATGGAGGCTAAAAATGTTATATGGGCTTACAAGAGCACCTGGAAGATTTTATCGAAGAAAAAGCCATCACAACCTATTACATACAAGTTACTGCCTCTGTCTTGAAGTTCTCCTATGGCATTTCTGCCTGTGGCTAAAAATGTGGTTTTGGAATTATTGCTTCCACCTTACCTTGACTTTACCCTCTCCTCTATGCATCTGCTGCTAAAAGCAGGAAGCCTGGCTATGTGTATCTTTGCTCTGGCCAAGAAAAGCCTCTCTTTTTCTCTGATTACTCTAGCCAGCAGGAAGCACAGTACAGATCTGTCCTAAAGAGGAAAATTAGAGAAATGATAACTGAAGTTAAAGAAGTCTTTTATCTAAACGTAAGACAAAAGTTCCTATTGCATCTGTGTATGAAACACCATGTTGGCAGTTTCTGTTTACTTTTAATCAGATCCATTTTCATCTTTCACTTTGGAGTCTCAAACCCATTACTAAATTTCAGACAGGGTGCTAATCACTGGAACCAGGCATATGTGAGCTTTTTTTCCCCAAAAGCCATCAGAAGCAAGCACAAAGAAAGCTAGAAGTTGAGATGTATTAATTAGTCCTTACAGTGGCAACCTTATCCAGAAGATGTCACCAAAGCACAAGTAGTGCTCAGAGTCCCCAGAACATGCAACATAAATGGAAGGACTTCAGACTTGTATAAAAAACACTGAAAAATCAAGTAGGATGTTGAGAAAACACCTCAAAACGTTGTGTGATAGCTGACCCCAAGCCACAGCAAAAAAACCAGGTGGTTGGTTAAGGTGAAACCAGTGCCTGGAGCAAAGGGTCTCAGTGCATTAGAGAGCTTGGTCCAGCAGGGCAGAAATGTGGACACTGTTGCAACCTCAAGCGGATCAGCAATTAACAGATGATATCTGAGAGGTTAACATCATTTCACTTCTTTGTGACAGCTGAGTGTGGGTGTGAGCCAGCATAACTCATCCTGATTAATGCACAGTGGTTCAGAAGAGATCCTATTGCAGGAAAAAGTTCAGCATAAAGAACCCAGAATAGAACATCAGCCAGCAGGAATTGTCCTGAGTCTTGAGCCTTTTGTTTAAGGGTTTTCTTGACCCTCTCTGGCAGCAGGAGATGACCCCCATTCCATCACGTTTATCGTTCTCTAAGAAGAAACCGAAACAAATCTACCTGATAACAGTGAAATCCACAGGTGCTTTAAGACTGACAATGTGTTAGAATGTATCATCACCTGAGTACCACCATCCACAGACTTCCCTGAGAAATGTGTTCTAGGAGCAATTACAGTACGAGTAACAGAGCTTTTAAACTCAACAGACCTTTACTTGTTCTTGTTTGTGACCGCCAAATTTACACCATTTTGAGAAGAAGGTTAAAAATAAGACTTGCTCCAGTGGTATTTGCTCTATTATAGGAAAAGATTTCGTAAGAGGTGCTCCTATGAAATGATGCATAATAGTTACATAATATGAGAAATCACATTCTCATAGTATCATTTGGCAGGTTTAACCTTATTTCTAGGAAACAGGCTAATGGAAACATTGTCCTTTTGGATTCTATATTAATCAAAACAATGTAATGAGACCAGGTCTACACTAAAAAGTAATCTGAAGGTATATCTGTATGAATTTCCAGAGTTCCAAAGCAAGCTGTAGTCTAAATAAAATTTGTTATATGCACCTATATTATATATATATATATCTCCACACACACAATTGGGAACAATCCATTTCCATAATTAGATTTTCAATCTACCCAATGCAATAAGGAAGTCTCCTGTAAAAATTAGTGCTACTTTAAAGTCTGTACATCTAGCACCTGCTAAACAAAAACATTTTTCTGAAAATTTACAAAAAACTATTTAACAAGTAATGAGGTGAAAAGAGAACTTAAAAGCATAATCAATTTGGATTTCAAAAAATGAATAGCATGCTTCTTGGCTGAAGAAGTTCAAATTGCAGACAAGGGTCTTAAAAAAATCAATTCATGGCACCTAGCCTTGTTGCTCATGTCTGAACAATCAAGCCACTGCTTTGTTTCAGATAAAGAGAAACAGTTTCCTTAGCAATCTCAGAAAGTTAAAAACCACAGGAAAAGAAAAAGGGGCTTAGCTGCACACACATGCTTAAAGCAGTAACAAAACTGCTGTTCTACTACTGTGTTGGATCCCAATTCATGATGAACAGACAAAATCAGCATTTTAGACACCACGTGGTCCTGAAGGCCCCTACAGGGTATAAACTCAACAAGGTAAGAGGGTCAGGAAGTTAAAAGCTTTCCTGGGAGAAGTCAGCTGTATGGTAAATGTAATTCTCCAGTGCTTGTGTTGAGGACTTGCCTGATTCAGAGAATCCCTTCCAGAAAGCTCCTCCGATTTCCCTCTCTCTGTAAAAAAGGGATTTGCTTCCTATTTCTCTAAGTGAGAATAAGCAGAAGTGGAAGGAGTGGAGCAAACTGGTTTTAACAAAAGCTAGAACTGGACATCATGTCCAGTTATTGACAAAGATTCTTCTCTTTGTCACACATTAAGAAGGTCATAAAGCTTTGTATAAGGGTAAGTTGATGCCAAAAGCTAATGCCTAATTAGGCATAATTTGGGAGTTCAGGCAATGGAAACAGGCATCCAGCCTTTCTGTATAGAACAAAATCAGAATTTCAGCCTCTGGGAATCTGTTTGCAGGTCTGCCAGGCAACAAATCACTAGAAATGCACAGGCTTTTTTTATGACAGAAATCCTCCTTCATTGCATAAACTCATTTATTGTTCTCCTTGTCATAACCTAGAAGAGGATGCTTGACAATAAACACTCACAATTCTCATTAATTTGCTACTGTTTGTGCAAAACCTCCCTGGTTACACACAGACCTGGACAGCGAGAATGGTTAGGAGGTAGGATGCTGTTAGCCAAGCAGAACCAGCATGGTTATCGACTAGTTGACCGAGGAGATACTGGCAGATTTCAGTTTCAATAAGATTGCAGTGCATACTTCTATGAGCAAAGATACTTACAGAGAAATGAAAACAAGTCAAGTGACACTGAAATCCACTTTTCCCTCTTTTGGCAGTTTGCAAGTAGATCCAGATCCTATTCTGTTTAGACATCACAGTTGGCCTTACTGGTAGACCCCAGGAAGAGCATTTACCATCCTAACACAATTTTTTTTTTTAAAGTACTTTCAAATCCAACTGGGAGCTACTGTAAACTACAAAACTACGTGCAGTTGAAAAGTGCTGTTTTACTTATGTTGAGGTTTGGGATAGTTTTTTCTCTTTTTTTTTTGCTTGTCTCTCTATCTTAGGAATTTTTCCCCATTCTTGTTAATGGGTGGATGATCAAGAGAGACAAAGGCGCCAGGGACAGTGCCTGGCCCCAGGGGTAGGCAGGGGGGCAGGGCACCGTTTTTAGTTTTTTCCTGCTTCTGAGGGGAGAGGAAGGCGGCGGCGGAGCTCCGGGGAAGACTGCCACCACTCCAGGTTTTTGCTCTCTTGCTGCGGCTTTCTACCTGTCTTGGGGGGAAGAAACCCGGGACTCCTGAGCTTTTTCCCCCTCCCAGGGAGCCAGCCTCCCCCAGCTGGGGTCTGAGGGTTAGTCTGTCTGCCGGAACACCTCAGTGCTTCCAGCCTCAGCTGCTGAATTCCTGACACACCCCTGCCTACCTCTGCGGGACCCTGCCAATTCCTGCCTTCCCAGCCTGCTACTCTGAGGCCCCTGTTACAGCTCCTCCTGCTATCCAAAGAGGGCACTGGGACCAGCTGCCTCTGGGAGCTCGTACAGGGAGCTCTTTCTCCATCCCTTCCTGCCGGTTGCAGCCGCCATTGTGCCCGCGGCCGGCCCCGCGCCACAGCGCTCCCTGCAGCCCAGGGGAGTCATCGCACCCTCCCTGCGCACCGGGAGCACCAGCGCCCCTGCCGGCTGTGACCGTGACTGCACCAAAGGGGAATTGCCAACAGAGCGGGAAGAGACTGTCCGTGGGTTTATCTGTTCTTATTTGTTGTGGTTACCATTGTTGTTGTTTTGTCTGTCCCACCATATACATAAATATATTAGTAAAGGACTGTTATTCCTCTTTTCTCATACCATTGCCTGAAAGCCCCTTCATTTCAAAATTATACCAATTCAGAGGGAAGGGGGGGTTACATTTTCCTATTCTAAAGGAGGCTTCTGCCTTCTTTAGCAAATACCTGTCTTTGAAACCAAGACAACTTCACATGCTGATCAATTACTCTTCTGTATTTTCAACCTGCATTTAGCAGTGTTTGCAGGTTGTCATACACAAAGCAATTAAAAAGAAGTCATAATTAAGAGGAAATTGCTAGGTCTTTACACCCAGTTTTACATTCTGTTCTGTGCTGTTGTCTATATTCATAGAGGATACAACTTTACTATCATAGTGATGGTGATCCACTGCTGAATTTGGCACTGGTGCCAGGAACAGAGATTTGAGCTGACACTAAGTCACAATGTCTTTTAAATTAATATGGCATCAAACATCAAAAAGGTTTGTCATCACTGTCCTGTAACACCAGTACAGCAGCCTGACAGGCACAGTAAAGGCTGTGGCACTTTTCTCTGTCAGCCTGGGTTCTCAGTGTTCATTTTTCAAGCATAACTCCTTTATCTGTGTTGCTCTGTTGGGGCTCTTGGAGGGTGCAGAGACAGTTCCTACTCAAAATACAGTGGATATGGGGTTGGGTGTGCTCTACCTTCTGGTCCTAGCTGTACAATCTACCTTCTTAGCTGAGGCATTATAGCAGTGATCAGAAATAGCAGAATTGAGGGTAATATGAGAAGAATCTGTCTTTTGCTGGTGAAGAACACTGGCCATGTCTATGATAAGTGGCTCTGACAATTGTCACCCCAGCAGCAGTACTTCTTACTCTGACCTTTTGTTCCTAAATCAGGAGTTTCTCAGGGACAGGTAGGTATTTTCTCTCAAAATGCAGAGAGGAAAAAGAATTCTGAGCAGCACCATAACTAATTAGAGACTACTATTAGGAAAAATGCAAAAGAAGGTTAACTAAATTCCTGTGTCTATTCAGCTGCTTAAGGATTGATAATTAGGATAGCCTGTGGATAACTCACAGGCTTAACCTGAAGTATATAGTTAAGTACATGACTGCATGGAAGCTTGTATTGTCAGCCACTGAGACACTGGAGCATCCTGGTATTTAAAACATTTTGTGGTACAGAATCCTGTCTACTAAAAACTAATCTGAACCCTGAATTTACTTTATAAGCAAGTCAACTAAGAAATTCAGATTTCAGTAATTTTCTCTTAGTATGAGTGTAGGGTGGTTTGAAATGAATCACAGTAAGCAGGAACATACTAGACAACCTATATACTTCCACGTCTCAACTTACACATCAGTTTTTAAAAAACCAAACAACAAAGCAGAAATATGCATGATCATTCCTTTTTTATTTGGTAAATGACAGCATCGTTTCATATAAAACAGAAAAAGAACCATGCTGATCAGCCACCCACACACTTTCTTTAAAGCTCTCATGAATTGGATCAACATTTAGAAAGCACAGCAAGTACTGGCATTTAAGTAATAGTATGAAAACAGTCAGGCTGTGATAGTGAATATGCATCCAACCCTTGTACATTAGTTTCCCTATGCACACACAACGTTATGAAACACTGTTCAGAAATACAAGAACATGATTTTCATGGGAGTTTCACAATTAGAAATCACCTCTTCCTTTACATACATGAGCAAGGAAGTTAAGCTCCCCTCTCCCCAGCACCAGCTATTCATGGAGCTGCTCCCTCATCCTGCCTCTGATTACACAGTTATGCTCCAAGCCCAGCATCTGCATCTTCCAACGCAAAAGACTGGTCCCAGGCTCCTGTGCACAGTCTGCTTGGTCCTCCCACGCCTGAATTTAAACGAACTGGATCCTGACACACCTTGGTAACAGCTACAGCTATTGCCGTGCCGTATCCCTGCCTCAGCCAAGGTTTGTTGCTTTATTGGTGATGTCCTCCTGCTTACAAAAAAAGACAAATTAAATACTATATATCCTTTGCAGATTTTCTCAACACCAAAACATACAGTTTCCATTTAATCCTTTTTCATATACAAGGCAGCTACATGAAAACAAGCTTGGCTTGGTTTTTTATTCCAGGTATCTCCAGAGCTGCTGTGAACAGGCAGTGGTGGTTTCTCATTCGGCTGCTCTGGCTCTTATTTAAAATCTGTGTAGCACTTACATTCTTCTACACTGATTTTTAATGTAGTTGTATCTTGAAACACATACATGCACACAAACTCAGCTTTTAGGCTGGTTGAGATGCATTATTATCCTTTGAAAGAACACCGAGTGTTTAATGTTTACCCTTTTTATTGCCAATATGTATTTAAGATCAGATCCCAGTCTGATCTCCATTTGATGGAATGTTGTGAAGGGGAAGGGGAGGAAGTTTTGCCTTGAATTTTCAATAGAGATGAAATTTAATAAGTTATTGCGATCTTGTTACTGGTCCAGCTGAACCTCTCCAAACCAGGGAGTGTAACACTCGTGAAATGTGGAGTGTGACCTGGTTTACCTGCTTCTGAAGCACCCCAAGGAGGGCACAATCTTCCAAAGAAGCCACCTCTTGTCTGGCCCAAAACCTGAGGAGGAAAGCTTAACACACACATCAGCATTAGCATATCCAATCAACCTGAGTCTTCAGCTTCCTCATATTTCAAAGCTGGGATACTCACCTTTAAACAATGGACCTACTGCAATCATTTGGCTGGTCAGCTTCCCACTAACATCCTTGCGGTCCCCTCTGGAGCACATTGGAGAGCAAGGCAACTAGCAGGCTTTTCAGTGAAATCAACCTTTCTTTCAGTTTGCATCCCAGTGCCATTAGCATCAGAGCTGTTGGTGAGCTGCAATTCTGATTTCTTTGATCTGCATTGTTTGCCTGCACAATCGAGACACAGGCAAACACATGCTTAGTGAATGAGCAATTGCAGCATGCAAACTTTGTTTTTATTCCTCCAGGGAATGCCGTGGCATGGAGCAAGGTCGTTGTAACTCCTCATGCACCAGGATTTGGGAACAGTGCACCCTTGGCTGGCTGAGGAAGGACGAAGATGAACCCACCTGGTACTGAGCCTGGGAGGAGAATGCTCAGGATTACAAGGCTTCCCAGGGGCAGAAATGACCCCTCTCTCCACACTCCCCAGCGTGTCTGGGCAAGAACATTTTCCCTCTCCGCCACCTGAAGAGGTGCACAAAGGCTTAGGTGTCTTGTAAACCACATCTCATGGAAGTTAAGGAGTTGCTGTGGCCATGGCATATTCTCTCTTTAAACAAAAGTGATGATGCCTTTGTCACCGAAACCCGGGAAGAAAATAAAAACCTTCTAACACTATATTTGAAGTGATAGAGAATCAGGCATTCCTTTATTCTGGCCAGGATGTGCCCAGGAAGAATATTCCCAACACACATGTCTCTCCCAAAGTTTCTCTTAGATTTTATACACTCAAGACTCATAGGAACACATTATTTCAAAGCTTATTGGTACAAAATGAGGTAAACTCCAGTATCCAGGTTCTCATTGGGTCTGAGTTTCTTCATCTTCGGTGTTGATTAAATTTCCGTTTTGTGATACTTCTTATCACTCCTTTCCCGGAATAGGTGGTTTTGCTCTGCACGGGGCATTGTCTTGGGTTGATGGTTCATTATCAGCCTCTGATGGTCCTTGATGTTCTTTCATATCTCCCGTGCATCATCCTAGCCTGACGAGACGTTAAACCTATCTTTCTAAAACAAAACGGAGGAAATTCCTTCCCAAAGCCAGACTTAGCCAATTCTTACTAAAGAAACAGAAATAGAATTTTTTAAAAGATACATCCTTTCCAACACCTTCAGTGGTGGAAACTAGATCCTATCATCTGCACTCAGGGCAACATCCATCCACTCATTAGGTGACCCAACAGGTTTGATCCGCCTGGGCTAAGCAGGGACCATGCAATTCATTTTGCTCAGAAACGGAATTTAAAGCAGAGTTTAAAACTGCAGACCCAGAAAATTGATCTTAAAAAAACCACTCAGCTCTGTGAAGAGCTCATAAATCCAAAATTAAAGCTTTAAAATAAATGTAAAAGCCATCATCTACTGCATTATGTTTCTCAGTTATACCAATTTAAAATTTTCACACCAAGATAATCTGAGTAGCCCAATTCCATGTCAGTAATATCACCTACACTAACACCCTGCATGCACACAAACAAACTCTTCCAGGCAGGAGGCCAGGTGCCAGCACCAGCCACTGAACTTGAAATCAATTTTGTCTCTCAAGTGTAACTTTATTCTTGTACTCTGCGAATATATCATTGTGTACAGGGACAGCTGTACACACATATTACAGAGATAAGTAAGATGAAACCACTGACTTAATAAATTCATTTTCTATAAACGTACAGTACTTCTGTGCAGCTGTGTAATGTGGGACTGAAGCAAAGTACTGCAAAGCAGGAAGAAAGAAAAGATGAGGTCTTTAAGATCCGTTAGAGTTTCTTTCTCTGAAAAGGAAATCTCATTTCTGTCATGTGAGCTCTATTATCTCATCGAGGGGTTGCTTTGAGGGTTTTAACCACTGCTGCCTCAAGTGAGGTTGCTACAGGCTTTATTTTTTATCTCCTGTCCCCTTTGCAGGCAAACCATTATTTGCATTCCCAGTTCTTCTCCCATGTCACAGAAGTTTAGATTTACTTGGTCTTTAACTTGTCCCCAGATAAGCTGGACTTGGAATACTCTTTGCAGGTTCCAGAAAGAAGGAAAACTACATTATCCTTCTCTGAGTTAACAGATGTAGTTAATTGTTTCTAATATTGAACAATGGCATATAAATTCACTCAAATATGTACCTGGAATTGAAGAAGAAGACAATAAGGAATTAAAACTATTTTCAGAATAAAGATAGCTGACTGCAGAAGCCAGCAGTTAACACTCTGCTGGCAGCAAGCTGAGGTACCTGCATTTATTCTAAAAACTAGTAAACTTGAAGATGCAAGTCTAACATACCACTGAAGAAGTAGAAAATTCCCTCTTACAGCCTTCTGTTTGCAATCACGCTGTTAATAATGTGAACACCTCTTTTTCCACCTGTATTAGACATTCTCTAATTCCCCATAAGAGCTGGTTAATGGCTCCCTCTGACCCCGGGGTCACACATACGCCAGCTCGAGATTGCGCTTTCAGCAGAGGCATCCCTCACACAAGGCAGATCCCTCAGCATTTGCTGTGAACATCTGATGCTTTTAAAAGAAGCAGAAGCGTTGTTTAGGCAGAGGTGCTGTGCTCGTCCCGCTCTAATGGCGCTGTTACCTGGCACCGTGCCTGGCATCTTTTGATGCCTTGTTATCTTGTAAAAGCAGAGCAGCCGCACACGTGGTGCCGCTTTTCCAATGAACGAGTCACAAGCCTTTCAGAGGTACAACCAGGGAAAGGCTGTTGAAATGCTCTCAGAATTATAATGACAACTTATCAATGCTTGGAACAAAATCATCCTTTTACTGATTAATTCACGGGCTCCAGGAAGAGGGTTTGCTTGTGAAATCTCTTCTGCTTTTTTAGTGTCATTTCTTCTTTATTTTCTACTGGTGATGTCTAAAAGGGGAATGTTAATAACAGCAGAGCGCTGACTCTTCTCAATTTAGCTCTGCTTATCAGATAGCTTTCTTGGGAGACTAACAGATAAGAGCAAAGCGTGACTTTTCTCACCGAATAACAACTGCTTTGACATGCACAGTTTGAGAGGTAAGCTGCCTGCGCATGCCATCATCTGCAGACCTGTGATCTTTCTGCTACAACTCTGCTGCCCACTCAGTAGCCAACTCTAAAATGTGGACATCAGCCCCGCTGTGACCATGCAGAAAAGAAGCTCTTCAGGTCTCTTCAGCTGAGTAAAGATTCCTTCATGTGAGAACTGGTAAAAAAGGAGAGCTCTAGATAAAACTGTGCCCAGCTTTTATCCACAAGGAATAGAGAGAGTCGGCGTTTCAACCAGTAACCATCAATTAGAGATCCCTTACTAAGTGCACTCAGCCTCAGGAAAAAATTAAGGTCTGACCTATGCTGCTTGTTAGCAGATACTCAGCTAATGGACTACTACCTCTAAGAATTAGGTTCTAAGAAAAAAGAAAATCTGAGCAGACAACACTCAGATTAATTTACACAAGGAAAAGAACTTCTCTGACTGGCCTAAATCACACTGTCTGAGGACAAACAACTCCACATCTTTCCAAAATAATCTGCAACACAGCTTGTTTCAAGCAGAGGAATGACACAGAGGGTGGCACTGTCACCACGTCTGGCTGTGAGTCCTTCAGAAGTCACAGTGACACCCTGTCTGGCTTTGAACACTGGATGTTGAAAGCCAGAGTGATCTTCACACTTCAAGGGTGCTGGACAGCAGGTGGTCTGCGTATGTGTTTAACCCAAAGGTACAACAATGGGGTTTATACATGATAATTGAAAGGTCCTCTATGGTAAACCAAAGAATGCCCAGAGAACACCCTTCTCTGTTCAAAACTCAGGATAGGGGGTCTTTGCAGACTAACTCCCGTGTTAGAAAATTCCTGTATGTTGAGACCTGGCCAGTGCCCAGGCTTGTTCTGTTTGCACACAAATCACTGAGAGAAGAAAAGGACACAGTGACATGTCTCTGAGAAGTAAGATTAGAGTCTAGAAGCACTAAACCAGTGTTTGCCTTGGCTGGAAGAGGAGGTGTGCCTTAAAGACAAGTTGCCAAGTTTTATCTGTGGCACTTGTGTCCTGCGAGGGGAAGTCCCTCAGGCCCACACTATATGACAACACTATGGTGACCATGAGGTTATCAGAAGTTTCTTGTTTTCAGGAGTGCTTTTCTTTTCAGGTCCGCCTACAAGGCAGGGTGAGGGCTGGCAAGAGATCACAGCATCTAGAGGAACTCTTACCTCTTGAGGAAAGGAGCCCAGCACACATTTGCCAGCCTTTTAAAGACACATTTCTAAATGGAGACAGAAAGCACTTTGCACTGTCTCCTCAGGACAGGGATGAGCATTTCTCAGTGTTGAAACCTTTGTATTACTCGCTGCTCCGGTTACAACTTTCCACCTTTTACTGTATCTGAACCTGAAATCACCTACCATCTTCACTCATCCTTTCAGTTACATATATGGAACATTATATTTTGGTTTCTTTGCAGAAACCCCTCTGCTTACTGACCATTATTTATCAATGGTAAATTGTCTGCAGATGCCCAATATGTGATTATGAAAGATTAAACAGTGTGGGCACAGCTTTCAGAATCCCAAATGTCAGTGCTGATGATGCACAGAATCATGGATTTGTCACTGAAGAGGGCACATCAGTGATGCAGTTGGTACTACTATACTTAAAAATTCTCTGGTAATTAACAGATACTGAAAATATCTTGGAAGTTTTGGAAAAAAGAAAAGCTCTCTAAAAATCTTTCTTGATGATACCTTTCCCTAAATTTAAAGGTTTCTTTAATCTCAAAATTCCCACTAATCTTAAATAAAGCCAAAATCTTTCTCAAAATCCAAGCTGTGTCCCTAAAAGTTGAACAGCATTGTTTAAAAAAAAAAAAAATCTCCATTCATATATAAAAAAGTAAGCAAGCAAACAACTCTCCCATCTCTAGGATGAAGGACAGGAATTTCTCCCTAACTGGTTTGATCATTATCTTTCCTGACAGCCACAGAACCTGGGAAGCAGAATCAGTGCTGCTTTGTGCTGACTTCTGCAGCAGGTGAGTGTTGACAGACTGCTCACCTTCCATTGGTTTATTTGACATTTAGGCCAAGTGAATTTTGTGGGGTTGTCTGCAGCTTTTTTGTTTATTTTGGTTTTGTTGGGAATTTTTTGCCTCCCTCCTTCTTAATCTTCCTTATGCAGCCTTTGGAAAGGCTATGATAGAACGATGCCACACTGGTAACAGCTACAGAGTGTAAACAGATATAGTGAGCTCTTTCATCCCAAAGCTATTTTCAAGAAACTGAGATACATATTGATTAAGAACATAAATTGTACGCTCTCATTTGAACACCGACTGTGCAGTCAAGAAGGCAAAGGAAGTACTTTATCTTTATATACTGGAGATTGATTTTATTCACTCGCACTGAAAAATACTTTACTCTAAAGGATGTCTTGCCAGTATCAGTAGGATACTTAGGCTTTTAGTCCCATTAGATCAGGCATTGGCTTATTTCTAAAGAGAGAGGCTTGGACGAGTCCAGAATGAAAGGACTCAGGTGTGTAGTTCCAGAAGCAGCTCCACACATTGGACAGAGGCT
>VYZT01019840.1:3874-32122 GCA_013400735.1 Pomatostomus ruficeps | reverse complement strand
CACTAGAGTCTAAGCCTTTTTTTCGTTTTAGCAATAATTGACCTCGATTAACTGCAAGAGTTCTCAAAATTGGTAAAACCCAGCAAAAGTGAGGTGGCACTAGTAATGCAGGAAGGCAAGTATGGTATTAGGATATGAAATACAGTGAGCACTGTGCACATAATCTGAAAATCACAGCTCAGTGTTGACTTCTAATGAGATTTTGCAATTGTGCCAGCAGACGCTTCCCCAAAAAGGGAGTAAAAATCTGAGCTGTTTATCATTTACTAATGCATGCTACAACTGTTAGAGACAGCGTCTTCAAAATCTAATACTGCAATATCTATTTTGACAGCCGTAACCTTGGGTAAACAACACTGAACATAATGTGATTAGCAGTTATAATTTCCATTTGATGTGAATGTAATAACCCTAATTCAAATCTAAACCAGAAAATGAGGAACTGTGAAATTTTCACCCAGACAGCCCTGGAAATAAAGTTAAAGAGACAACCCATCTCCATGGTGGGAACTGTCTAGGGCTCTTGAGACCGAATCACTTGAACCTCCAGATATACCATCTCCAGTAAAGCCAATATAAGCATCTAATATAAATTTAACTGTGAATTACAAAGGGCACATTTGTTAACAGAATAAAGAAATTTTTTTATACTGCAGTATTTAGCATAGGAAGAACTGACACCTGAGTAACAAATGTGTTATTATTGCCAAGCAGCACTCTTGGAAGTCAGAAACAACAAGCAACTGGCAGGTTATTGACAGTGTGGTCTAATCAAGGAGATTTTCTTATCCTTTCTTTTATTTCAATTTTCTGTCATTTTTCTTGTGTTGCTTTAAACAACCTACCTAAGTAATGCAGCTTCTTCATCACATTTTAGGAAAGCATTCTAATTTGATAGGTAATAATTACAAATTTACCTGCAGGCTAAATTTTTTGCAAATTAGTTTATTGCTACTGATTTCAGAATCTCTCCCCTCTTAAGCCTTTCAGACACAGTTATGGGCAGATAATATTATATTACCTACTTGTATGAAGACTTTTTTTCCACAGAACAAATCTCCTTACATTTCAGACATTCCTGACAGTCCCTCAGAATTTCTTACCCTGCCTGCAATTACACAAATTTGCCAGAGACAGTTCTTTGTAAGTCAGAGATCAGAGCCCAGTCTCAGTGCAGTTGTACATAAACCAGCCCTGGCTGAACTCTGCTTAATCACAGAAAGCAGCACACATCTGAGGAAGACAAAAACCTTTCAGAGATCCTTTTTGTTAGTATTTTTTTCAAAGTGAATAACATTTTTTCCCTCCCTAGTTTTTCTCACAATCTGAAATTAAACAGCAAATTTTACTCTCTGAAAGATGTAGTTGCTATTGTGGAGTGAAATAAAATAAACCCAAATACTGAAGGGAAAAAGAAGATAAAAGGTATGTGCAAAGGTTTTCCAGTGGTCTTATGTGATTCATTATGCATGTAATATAAGATTGCGGATAGAAGTTCAACCCTTAACTTCAGAGGTCCTGTGAGAGCATCAGCAAAAACAACTCATCCATGTTCTGAATATGCACTATGGTAAAGTGACAGTAATGGCTATGACAAATCGTTATCTAAGGAGACTGTCAAAAACCCTGACTTGGGACCAAAGCCCTACACAACCCCACAACGTACTCTGTACACATAGGATAAATTAATCTTTATTTAATAAAGTCAAGCAGGCAGCTCCACTAACACCTCATTTCTATGTGTCAGTCATTGACCTTTGCAGCAAGTCACAAGCATTGTTAATTTAAAGAAAAAGAGCAGCATAAACATTTAGGAGGAATTCCACTGAGCAGCTCAGGTAGCAGATGTGATGTTCGAGCTCCTGTCACCGTTCCCAGAGCACACACCAGAAATCTCTTGCTAACAGTGGTGTGCATGTACCTACAACTTCTGCATTGTACATTTTGTCCAGTTCCTTCTCTTGCTTGTAGGGGCCCATTGTGCTGTGTTTTATGTATCCCATTCATTGCGACTGGGGACCAGCTGGAGTATGATATGTGGGAACCACAACCAGAGAAGATTGGTGCATCCCAGATCTGCATCAACTCCACTGGCGTGGAGTTGATGTGTAGGGAGGGCATAAATGCAGCCAAAGTCCTTCTGACTCCCAGGTCAGGTGTAGCCTCTATCCACCTTCCACAGCTTCTTCCCTTCCACCTCTTTTTCCCTTGAATGCACCCCTTCTCTCCTCCTGTAGTTGTTTCTGCCCCTTCATAAACAGTGATGTGGTGCTTGAAGTGTACATGTTGAGCATGTGGGCTGCTGCACATCCTTGCTTCATTGCAGTGAAAGAAGGGAGATCCATATACATAGAAAGAATAAAGAATAGACTTGTCTCAGCCTGCAAGAACCAGGTTAAAGGCCGGACAAGAGACGTTGCATCATATATAAATGCAAGAGGCTACATTTTCAGGAGGTGCTGTGTAGGACTCTGGTTTTCATGCGTAGTTAACATTTAAAGTCAGTCAGAAAAATAATTTCTGTTGACTCTTATCAAATGTCAGTTGTGAGATAGGCTCTACCCAGAAAAGATTCTGCATCTCAATATTTCGGTTTTTTGTCGCATTTCTATTAAAACCAAGACATGTCTATAGGGCACTAAGGCACTCATTCATGAACTTCTTAAGGAACAAATCCTCTATTTGAATAATTGCAAATGAAAAGTTAAATCCTGAAATTCAATTGCAATCTGAGTTTTCACTCCAGGCCACAATGTCCTAATAACCTAAACACTAGAAAAATGGAAAATCTACATGGCAATATAATCTCCATGGAGAAAAGGACGCCCTCCAGATTCAGTACAAGTGCTTTTCTCTTAATATTAAGCACATCTTATTGGAATTTGTAATCCCCCATCGTAACCCTATGTTAACTGTTTTGATAGAATGAATAATGTTTTCAAGCCATATAATTTTGACATCAAAACAAAACTATTCAACAACTGAAACAAATGGAAAGCAGATGAAAAGCCACCATTTGATCCCCTGGTAAAGAATGGTCCACTCACAGCCTCTGTGTGGTAAACAATTAGAGGTGAACAGAGACAAATTCAGATTTAACCCTCACTTGTCTGTCTTTAATCACAGGCAATTTGAAAATGTTTCAGGCTCTACAGCTGATGGACAGAACTTTACAGAATGCTTTCATTAACCCACAACCATGCCTCAAACTACATGTTTTCCCAAAGTGAGGTAAGGAAATGAATAGATATTAAAGTAAAGGAACTGAAAGCTATTGTTTTGTAGCAGGAACAGGAAAAGTGTTTTAGATGGAGTAACTGCAAGAAATTTAAAACCTCACTGTTTCTGTAGAAAATAGACAAAGAGTAACTGCACAGTAGCAGCACCACACATCATGGCAGTTTCTGCCCCCCCTTTTTTTTTAACCCCCAAGCAGATAGATCAGGTGGAAATAGTTCTGGGAAGAGAGGTAAACATGGAGAGATTTCTTGGATTAATGACTTTTGTTTTAAACTGTTGGAGTCTAAAATGAAGATGTTTTATTGCTGTTGGGACTGGAGTCCAATTCTTTCATATAATGACTCCAAAACCAGTGAAGACAGTTGTAAGTGTAGTTTGTTGTTTTGGTTTTTTTTTAATTTGTAACCCCCAAATCAGTCCAGTAGAAAGGGGCAGAGAATATTCTAAACTGATGATGTGAAGTAAAGGTGTAAAGGACTTCTGATGCAAGAGACCTTAAATGCTTATGCTTTTAATATTTCACTGATTTTTTGCTGTTGTGTTAACAGCTGGAACTTCAGGTTTGCAATTTAGTACAAGATAAGGATAAAAAAATCAGGTCCTAAGACTCATGCAAACAAAATTCCTCTAAGTCTTGGAACATTTAGAACTAAGACATGCAGAAATGAGGGCTTTAAATGATCTTTCAAACACTGCTTTTCATATATAAAGAACAATATTAGAAATTTTGGGTCTGAGGGGAAGACTGCATTGTCAATTTGTAAAAGGACAGCTTGAGGAAGCCAAGTTGGAGAGAAACCAAGAATATATATATTTTCCACCAAAAGCAGCATTCAAATTATTTTTTTTATTGCGGAAAATAATGTCAGAACCAGACTTTCTTCATTGGAGGNTCTATTTGAACAATATCAGCCTTGAAACAGCCAAAAAGAGGCAGTTCCTAGGGGACCCACACTCTGCTCAGCACTAGAAGTATGGTACTCTTCTCCAGGCAGACTCAGTGTTGAGCAACTCCTGCATACAGACAATTGCAGCTGACCTGCAGTCCAGGGATACCAAGCACTTCATTTCCAAGTTAACTATCTAGATAAATGTCTCTCTGCTCTTATATTTTAGGAAAGAAAAAAGTAGTTATATTGGAAAACTTTGAAACAAATGCTATTATTATTAATGCTCAAGAAGTATCTTCTGGCATTTCAAGTTTCTTGGCTGTGATGATTTGTTTCATGTTGCCATCTTTAAATTTTTAATAGGTCTTTGCAACAGGGGAAGTATAACCCAGTCATGTAAAAACTCAAACAGAACTAAAACCCTGTACATCTGGTTTATGTCCTGTGGTTTAAATATTCAAACACCAGCAAAAGGCTAAATGACCAAAGTAAATCACCATAATTGCAAAATTTAGCTCTATTTCACCATTCAGACTTTAGGTACAGAAATATTTGTAGCAGAAATACCAAGATTTGTCTAAATATGTCAGCCTGTGTGATGGCACCAGAAGAAAACAGAGGGTTACAACAATAGGACATAGCACTTGATAACCAAGTACACAGACACACACACAGAGCAGTCAGCCTTGTGAACACAGAGAAATGTGTTGCTGTTGGGATGCAGATTTCTCATCTAGATGTAAACAAGATGATGGCAACAAGGCTACATTGCGTGTGCCATTCCCACCCCTCTCACACAACCAGAAATCAAGTGACAACCAGAAAGACAACCAAAATGAGGAAATGAAGGCAATGGGTAGCAACAGTGCCTAAGATTAATGGAAGATGAGATAAGCAAGGTTCAGAGGTAAAAGCTCATCCCATAGTAATTGTTGAGTTCTCAGAGGCCCATCAGGTCTAGCCAGGAATGAGTATTCTTTCTCAAGAGATCTGTTGAGGAAACTGAAATCCTAGTTCTTGGTGTTGTTCAGTTTTGATTGTGGGCAGCTTGTGATCATCTGGGTGTGAAAAGTGCAGCCCATGAGACAGTGAGACTGGTGACAGTTGTTATTCCAGGTATCTCTTTCCCTTTCTGTACAGTCTTACACAAATTTCTCTTCCATCAATTTACTACAGGATTTCAGGTACTAGAAGATTGCTCATTTTGAAAGGAAATAAGTGACTAGCTTCCTTACACTGAGGAAACCTTTAGAAAAACCTCAAAACAACATCCGTTTGTCTGATGCCAGTTGAATACACACTTCAGTAATACACAGCGAGAAGCCTCTGCTGCTGGAGACATTTGTGCTAATTGCTTTTGCCCCTTCTTACCTGCAGTGGAAGTGAAAAAGAAATGGAATTGATCTCTTAAGTGTTGTGCCCAAAGAACAACCTTTAAGGAGAAACTATTTTAATTAAAACAAGATGAGCAGCAGCACTTCAGGACAAAACTGCGCAGCCATCAAACAGAGCGGTGGCTTCAGGACTGCAGAGTTCACAGTAATCAAGAACAGAGATGAACAGCTCCAGTGGGAAGAGAATGAGCAAGGCTTAAGTCACGCTGTCACCCACAGAATGATGTCAGTGAGATCCACATACAGTTTATTCTGGACAAACAAGGCTGATCAGAACTTGAGAGAAAGATTTGGGAGTATTCATCTGGCAGACACTATATGAACTCATGGATAAGATGCAGAAGGAAGAGAGAAAGTGACCAAGGAATTAAATTCTCCAAGACTTAGAGGAGAGCTGGAGAGGGCACAATTAAGAGCATTCAGAGGATAAGTTGTAAAGCTGAGAAGGGCTGCACCATAAAGACAAACTTCTAGATCTCAGGGGAGCATGCAATTGCCACGCTGGACAGATGATGTCAAGGTGTTTGCCCATCAAATGAAGGGGGGAAGTGCAGGATCAGAGATGTGTTCACAAAGTTCTTCCCAAGGGCTGAGCAGGAGCCAGGCTGAAGCTTCAGCAGCATCTGACATCTGGGAAGAAGGCAAGGGGATTAGCTATTGCCCAGCTAGCATTTGCACAACATACCTCCAGAAAAGGTCAACATTTGAAGCTGTCTGTTATCAAGTAGCTTTCTGTAGAAGTTATTCCAGGTGTACAGGTGCCTGAAGGCATCATCCATCAGGGGATTGAGATGGGAGGGAGGCATCCAAAAAGAAAGCTCATTTAAAGAGAAACATCACTTGACAGCTCAAGAGAGCAGTGCATTTCAAGAATAATCTGCCTGTGCATATTTGCCACAGTTCTCTTTTCTGCTTAAATGCAAAATCTATTAGGTTACTCCCTTTTTTAAATACAATACACAGAACATCATACACTCATTGGAGAAACAAGTATAAATGTGGAAACCTGAGTAAGTGCAATACAGCACTTATGGCATTAGTTTTTAACTCAACAGCATGCTTAAATTTTAAACCCTATGTCATATACAATAAGGAAAAGGACAAACATATTTCAAATACTTAGTCCCTTTGACATTTTCAATTGTGTCCTTTAAGGGCTTTTAAAAGTGTAGGACTTTTAAATCTCAAGTATATTCCAAGCAGAGATGTGAATATACAGAAAAAATGGATATTAAATCATGGCAGGTTAAATTATTAAATGATCTCAGTGACAAGACCCAGAAACAAGACTTGGCCCTGCCATCATTCAGAATTAGAACTGATCACTTGCATCAGCAAAAAAATGTATGAAGGCCAAATAGGCACAGTACAAATGTCACCCAAAAGATACATGGACTAGCACTTTATATACAGTTCTGCAAGCATAATAGCAGCATTCACATCTAGTTATATGTTTCTCCATGTGAAAATTCAAAGTCTTAGTCTTTATAAGAAACAAAGAAAATATTCTTTCTCTTGAAGCCCTGCTAGAAAGCCCAAACATCTGCAGAATGCAAAAGAGCACCACCTGCTGCAGCCTCAACAGGCTGAAAAAAAATTTCTGCTTGTATCTAGATAATATAAATACAAATAGTTGTATGTTAAAATACCAAAGTGAAAATTACTTTTGCATATAGAAAAGTCAGGTTCAGGTCATCAGCAGTCAGCAAGATTGTCAGAAAAATCTACAGAAAGATTTGTTCTGTGGGGCTGTGGATAAATGCCACTGACCCCAAAAAAATGGCAGCTCTCAAGGGTGGTGTATTATCCCCAGCAGGTGCTATTGCAACCTGAGGACAGTTTTGCACAAACATCTTCCATTTGGGCATTATACCTTCTGCCCTCTTCAATGGATGGTGAGACCTTCTGGGTCATTTTCTGTGCATCACACCTTCCATTTTAATGGAAATCAGAATGCCCAAGCATTTCAGCTGTGTTATTTTTTCAAAATGCATTAGTGACATTTGCTGATTGGAGTAGTTCTTGGTTAGTGGCTAAAAGCTTTTGTTCAGTGTGCTCTAATAAGTTCTGCTTCACTCTTTTTTCTTTATTTGCTTTATCAAATATGTGCATCCTTAGACTCTGGTGTTATAGACTCTGATGCATCACTAGGCAAATGGGGAGGAAGACATCAGCACAACTGCGGCTTTACTGCTTTATGAACTCATAGAGGTTAAGCCATCACACAACACGCCCACAGAGCCCCAACAGTTTTTTTTCCCTTTATTTCTCTCCCCCCATCTTTCCTCCTTCCTGATAAATGAACAGTGAAAGAAGTGACATGTTTATTTCCTAGCTCTGCTCCAAGCCAAGTATGAGGCAAGCAAGAGAAAGCATTAAGCATAAGATCTGGGAGTTGTTTTTGCCCAGAAATGTTGATATAACATGACTGATTTATTTTATAAGTCTTAAAATTCTTCCAAACAAAATATTTTGAAATAACCAACAGAAGGTACCTGGCATTTCTCATTAGATTGAAGTGTCAGTGGCAAACTCCAGATGCTGCTCTTACAGTGCCTCAAAACCACTTAGCAATTGCCATTCAGCTTGTGCAAAGAACAGTCAGAACACAGACACTATCAAGACTGGGAAATACAGAAAAAACAAACTAGGATGGGTTATTTTCTCTCTGCTCAGACAAATTTAACATCTTTCATGTTCACAGATTGCAAACACCCGATGCAGCAATAATGTTCCCTCATACACTGATAGACTTTTAAAAAAGTCAGTGTGGGGCGGGGGCTATTTGGAGGAAATAAAACCCCAAAAAGCAACACAACAGCAATACCTTGTCTGACAACACACATTAAGCCCTTTTTCACACTATCATTCTTGCTTGAGGAGTTTTTCTTCCTTCTTGAATATCTGGGAATGGGTGTTCATTAGGGGGCTGTACCAGTGTTTGCTTTAGGTTCACACACATCCAACACAAGCACCCCAGATATTCTATTTTCACTCTGCTGTCAGAACATGTTTCCCTTGCAGATCTCTGCTGATCAGGAGGAGAACTAAAGCCTTGGACTTTACAGTGTTTTGGCAGCAGGTCTCCCACCCCTCTCTAACCTCTTAAATAACCCTCCCAGGCCATGGCCCCTCTGCCCCAGCTTCTTTCCTTCACCGCTCGCATTCCTTCTCCAGCCCTTCTCCATCCCAAGAGACTGCTTCTCTTTCTCTCCCTCTGTCCATAAACACTACTTTCCTCTCTTCCCCACTGCCATGCCTTTACCTTTCACGACTGTGAGTCTTCTCCCTCACCATCACAGGGGACTGCAGGAGTCTGGACCTGGCCTTGCAGACACCTTATTGTCCAGAACACTTAACATGTGAGCAAGGTGCAAGACTGAATTTCACGTGTCTGAAAGTCTCTCGGGCTGCCAAAGCCTTTTCTTGGCCTTTCGGTATCTGCATGTTGCTCCAAGTCTCAAATGCTGATGTGGAAAAGGTCTCTTGGCACTATGTCTGGGCAAAAAGAATGGAAAACTCACAAAGAAAATGCATTAGTTAAAATGGGACTGCTAAGGTATTTTTTAAACAAATATGTAGCTTCTTCCTGATATTTCATGATGTACACTCAGAACAAAGTCCATCAGTATTCCCTTGTCATAATAAAATACCTATGCTGTAGCTGACAGGGATGTTTACCCTTCTACAGCAGTAGAGACGAGTCTTTGCTAGTGCAGCTGCTGCAATGAGTTTCTTCAGCAGCTTACAACAATAATTCCAATCAAAGTAAACCTGTGGAAGGTGCCAGGCTGCCAGCTCCATGGGGCATGGCCCTATATCTAGCAACAAAATCTGAACTCAAGTAGCTGTAGCAGGACCAGCTTTCTCATGCTGTCTTGAGCATACATCCTTCCTCCTACACCTGGGGGAAATAAAAGGAGCTCAGCTGGGTCTGTCTCTCCATTGTATCACAGAAATGGAGGTCTGTGGTAGTGGTAGAAGTGAAGATTGAAGTCTGGGGGCTGAGGACTCACAGTCCTCCTCCCAGCCTGTGATGACAAATGCCAGCTCAGCCACAGTTCATGTTTGCACCAAACATAGCTCAAAAGAGGCATTTGTATGAGGAGAAAGAGAAGCTGTTATACCTCTGATAAACACTTCCCTTTATTTTCCTCTCTTTTCTTATTTTTTTAATGGAACTCAGCCTTTCCTTGGTGAGACCAGCCACAGAGAAGCTGGAGAGGAAAACAGGAGCTGCAGGAGTAGAAGCCAATCTCTATATATGCAAATGAATTGTCAGTGCCATCTCTGTTAATAATTTAAATAATTATAAGCTGGAGAGGCATTTTGCTCTTTATATTTGTCTTTTCCATGAAGACAGAATGATGTGGATTACGCTCACCTGCTCAGTCCAAACATCACTTCACAGCTGGAAATAATAAAACTACTTTTGTTGCTGACTTGTTAGAGCCAATGAAGGGCACAACTTGAAGGGTACTTGTAGCTCATCCTCCATCAGCCACTTTTCTTTCACTTTCACTGTAGGTCAAATGCCAGGCAAATGCACATTGTTTTCTGAATCTCCTGTGACTGGTTTCATACCATACTGGTATGCCATTGGCTGAATAGCACATAGTAGAAGAACAGGCATTTAATTTTAATTGTTTTAAAATATCTCCAGTTGCAATGGAGTGTGGTTGGAATCTGACATTCACACAGAAACTGAAAGAAACTCCTGCTCAAATATTTTGTGACCAGTAGCCTCCATATTGAGGCCAGGAGCCCCTTTGGCTGGACTATGCCAGCAATGAAGCAGCAAGATGTTTGCATGCAAGGTCAAGTGAGTAGGCAGAGGACCCATGCTACAGGACAGACTGGGAAGGGGAGGCAGGATAGCCAAGGATCTTGAAGCCGTGAATAAATTCTTTTAGGTCAGTGATTCAGAAGGAAGTGTGACTGATTTAGACCAAAAAGGTGAAGATGAGCTTAGCAGTTGTTTTGACCACTTGGAGATTGGTGGATGGTGACTTGGGGGAAAAAGATTGTCAGACAAACTTGGATAACAGAGGACAGGTAGTAGGAAGCTAAGTGCTATACTCTTCTTTCAGTATATACTTTAAATCCCTGTTTCCTTTTGTTGTATGTTGTATTAAAGCTCAAGACTAAAATAAAGACTCAAGTTTTGCATTTTTCGAATGCTTTGCTGGCTGGTGTAGCAGTACACATCATCCAAAGAGGTGATGTCACCCGAGGATGCAAAGTCAAAGCAGGTCGGGCAGCACCAAGGTTCCTTGTCAACTTAGTTATGAAGTCTATCCTGCTGCAATGTTTTAAATGAACAAAATTGTGCATAGTGTTTTGTGGGTACTCTCCTTTCTGTTTATTTACAGTGTAGGCTTACAAACAACGTATGGGGACATAAAGACTCATGAAATCCACTCCAACGGTTGCATACATGTGTGACCTATTTAGCATCCGGAAATCTGTTTAATGCCAAGAACTACATTAGATAGTTCAAGCCACAGCTCAGAGTGAGTCACGTAACAGGGTTCTTCAGATTATTGTTGTGATTAGCCCATTCCCTTCTCCCTTTCCACTTAGGAAGTTCATTTAGGCAAGCACTCATTTTAAGAACATGCAAACGCAGAGTGCTGGTTTCTGTGGATCTGGCAAGCAGCCAGATTCTGGGATGTTGGCTGCTATAGGCAGTGGGAAGTTAAATATGCACGACCTCACATAATGTTGATCCATGGGCTCACGGGTGTTCTGCACCTGTAAAAATCCCAGCTATTCTGCATGCAAAGTGTCTCTAGCATTGTCATCAAATCGCTTAGTGCTTCAGTGCTCAGGTAAACTCAGCACACGTTCATTATCTTTCTCTGCCTTGGTAAGCTCTAGAATAAAAAAGTCATTATCTAACCCTGGTAAATCCAATATTTTGCTCTTGACAAGCATGTACATATTGCACAGGGGAAGGAGGAGCTGAATTCATACTGACGACTTTGCAGTTATTTTAAAATCTGATGAGTTCGCTGCTATCAAGATGTGGGGAATAAAATGCAGTAGTTAGTATAAATAATGTATTTAGCAGTAAGGAATTAATAATGTATTATTAAGATCAGGGTAGCACTAGGCAATTGCCTGAGGACATCATACACAATAAGGAGTCACAAAAAAAGTCAACTATAGCTCAAGATTATAAATCAGAATCTAAATAGAATAAAATGTATAAATCCAATAAAATCAGCTTCGCCTATTCTCAACCTACAAATATTTGTATAATATGTAGGATTGACAATATCTGTATTCTCAAAGAGATTCCATAACATTAGACTATTCATAAAGGGCCAAATTCTGACCTCATGAATACTAGAGTACTTGGGGCATAATTTTCAATTAAAAATTGAACTTCTATGATAAGAAAAAAAATACACCCAAATAATAGCAAATGTATGGTTTCACAGCAGAAAGGACTACACAGAGTGCTGACTTTTCACTTCAGACCTCAAGACATGCTCTGAGCCAGTTTCCTTCCTCCACCTGATTGCTGTATCATAGCAGTGGTAGCAGAGGCTCTTCCTCACTGAGGGAAACGCCTCTGTGAGAGGCAGCACAATGGAAGTGGTTCTTTCCTGCACCCAGCCAAGCTCCCTCGCTAGGATTACTGGGCACCTGTGGTGTTTTCTAAGGCTGTGGAAGATGCTCTGTGCCATCCAACCAGTGCTGTGGCCTGAAGAAACACTGTGGGCCTTTTAGTGAAACTGAAATATCAATTGCAGTGCAAGTTATTTGAGGGTTACCACTGGCTTTTTGTGGCTAATTCATACAGTTTTGTCTCCTGTTGGTGGGTCACAGCCAGTCTGTGACTAATCACTGTAGAATTAATATCTTCCATATAGCACTGTTTTTAACAATAAATACCACAGTGCATGAGCCTGCGCTTCAAACTGGAGGAGGAGGAGGAGGATGACAAGGACAATACTCTACTCCAATATCACCATTACTGCTGCATTGCTGGCATTTGGTACCCACTTTGCAATTTCTGTGGGAACTGGTCTATGGCTGCTCAAGCAGAGGAGTTCCCTTTCACAAAGGTTTGGCTTATTTATTGTTTATTTGACAATTTTTTTTATAATTGCAGAGCAGACAAAACAATTTTTCTAACTGTAAAAGCATGGCTTCCTTGTTTGTATGCCACAACATATTGCTGCTAAGCATTTAGCTTTGGGTTTGTAATGTTTTGGAGAACTAGTTCTAAATAAACAAAAACAAAGGGAGACTGGCAGCTTTAAGCTGATTGAGTGTCCTTCAGTGTTAAAACGTGTTTGATTTAAAAACAGAAAGATTCATTAATGCCTATTTATGATCTATTTTTAGGGTAATTCCATGCAATTACTATTCATATGACTCAAGCACCCAGACTAAATTCTAGCCAGGCAATAAAGGATAAATTTGTAATGCCAGAGAGTCTCTCTCGAAGATTTGGAGGAAAATGCAAATCAACTGTTAGTACCATATAGCTGTGCATGCTAACTCGGTTTCTGGAGCTCTCTGGAACTTAGGAAACATTCACAGTGGAATATCAGACATCAATCAGCACATAGGTGCAGCACTGCTGGCTTTGTAACATCTGGGCTCTGTGCAGTTGCAGAGCAGGAAGTGTCTGGAAGTGAGCTGACCACTCCCCGCTCCCTATTATACTCCCAGCAATGAAGTATGTGAGAAATACTGATGCAAAGTTTCCCAGGGAGACAACGGGCAAAGAGGGATGGAGAGGTGCATGCTGGCAAGCACACTCAGAAGTGAATGAATACATGTTCACAAAATCCCTCGCTCTCACATATGGTAGTGGATCAGCCAGCTGCCTCCATGAGAAATGGAGAAATAACTTGGACAGATTTTCCTTCCCAGGATAGTGAAGCTGAAGAAGATGGAGGCAGCATGCTGGAGGGGAATTCCCTCTCTGCCACATTTTAACCCTGTCAATCATAGATTCAGTTCCACCTCTGTTATTTTAATATTCATCACACTGTATTACTATTCAAGAGTTGCCAGAAACTTCTGCTGTTCTGTAAAGTTCATCGGTTAATGCAAATATGTTCCACCCTTGCCCAGAACTCATTGGAAAACTGTCATCCCATGTCAATCTGTGATTTGATAAGAACCCTGGACCTCACCTTATCACCACCCCCTCCCTTTCCCTATAAAAGCCTGTGTAACCACCCCTCAGGGTCTCTCTGATAGCACCATATCCTGAACAAGAAATAAAAGTCTGGGTAATGCTATCAAAGAGTCTGTTCTCTCTTCTTTGCTCCTACCTGCTTTAATTAACATTGGGTTCTCTGCTCTCACTGCGGAGACACAACCTCGGTACAGAGACAAGCAAAAGGAGATAAGGCAGCTGCTCCCGAGCGGCAGCCAGACGCTTATCTCACCAGGCGCTGGAAAAAGCTTGCACCACAGAATCCGGGCAGCACTGCAGGACCCCAAAAAGCGTTACTGTCATACCAAGGATATTCCTTTCCTCCCCATGTGAACTTCCAGTGAGTCAAAGTCTCACTTTCTTTCTTTCCCTAATTCTGCCCCTCCTGACACTCTTTCCCCCCAAGGCCTAAATTTTGTCTCAGTCCTTTCTTTCAGGACTCAGCTGGGCATAGTGTGGCAGTGCAGGGCAGCTGGGAGTGAGGGTTGGGCAAGGCAGCTGCAGGCACTCCGTATCCTCTGCCAGAGAAGCCCTTCAACATCATGCACTTGTCAGATTAATTCTACACTGATTACCCCCCAGATTAATTCTAGACTAATTAATAGTTTCTGGAAGGCAGTGGAGAGACTGCTTTTGTGTCCAAATCAAGGCAGTGATTATCAGGATACCAGAGCTAGCCCTAGGGGAATGGCAGGTTAAGACACAGGCCATACAGGAGTCCTCTGATCCTTCTGGACCAGCACGCTGGGGCCAGGCAAGATACTTGAGGATGCCTGATAGTATCTATTCTTAGACACTTTGGAAAGAGTTCTACGTTAACTACGTCACAAGGGAAAGAAGTTCTCAGCACAGCGAAAAATTATTCCCTGCATTCAAGATTTACACTTCTGAAAAATCATTTTGGCTAAGACAGGAGAAAGGAAACAGCCAAGAAACCAATAACCCCGCTTTCATAAAGCTTTTATTTTTTTTATTTGAAAACATTATACAGGCATTACATTGCCACAGCCAGTCCATATAGGTGCATGCAAATATCAAAATGGAGAAAGTTTTATTCAGCTTCTCAGCACAGGATTTGGGGTTGGGATTTTGTTTGCCTGGTTTTGGTTTTGATTCATACTTCCTTCTGCGGTGTCAAGATTAGTGTGCTTTATTATGGCATTTAACAATAAAATCCTACCCATGGGGTAAAATTTGTATTTGTAGCTAGCTCAGGAATACTAAATGGTTTCCAAAAAAAAAAAAAAAAGGAAAGAAAATGATACTACACGCTTGTCAAAAGGTTAATAGCACAAGTTAGCAATCTCTACACTATACATCGAAACTTCTTCTTATGACACAGTGGTGCAAAATTTTCAATTGCTTGGTCTATCGTTGTGTGTTTTGAAACTTTATAGCTGGAACAAAGAGAAGGTCTGTCTCTCAGTGAAGGTTTCCATCCAGTAGCAGAAAATTACATCAGTCTTGCTAAGGGCTGCCCAGGGCCAGCAGTATCAGTGAGTTCCAGTTTGTTCAGGCAAGGAGCTATGCAGAGCTAGAGACGTCCTACGCAACACAGAGAGTAGCTGCCGTTAGATAGCTGAGCCTTCGCTGGCGCGCACTGAGGGCTCCAACTGCAGAACACGAGTGGGCAGAAGGAACGTTTTCTTTCACTGGACCTCAGTTTTTCAGTCAACACAGTTATTTGTAAAGCTGTACTACTGTTTTCCTTCGAGGTCCATCCAGGACTAGTGCACTGGTGCTAATCTGAGCATCCACCTTGTTTATCGGGAAACACAGGCGGCGCAGCAGCCCCGCTTTGCACATCAAACTCCTCCTGCATGAGCAGCACAGGGGAGGATGGCTGGTCGCAGAGTGCACACTGAAACATTCATAACTTACTCCTGTACAACAGAGCCTTTTAGAGTAGCCTGGTGAAATCCCTCCAGGTGGCACCTCTCAGCCACCCACAGATCACAAACCCTTGTGAGGAGAAACTCTGAGCCTGTGACATGGCCAAGAGTTGCCTCCTGCCCAGCTGTTTTGCAGAAGACTCTAACAAACATCTACAAGTTAGTGTCAGAAAAATGAGGAGGGGGAGGCTGAAGGACTACAAACATTTGGCTTAAAAATAAATACTAACAAGGAAATGAATCAAAACAGTTATGCAAAAGGAAGGAACTGTAAACATGAAACACACACACACACAATCCTCAAGGTTCTCAGACCAACGCAGGGACTAATGTTCAGAGAAAGGTATTTAATTGGTACAAAAGGTAGCAAAAAAGACTGAGATGACAGGTGCCCACCAGTGTGGCTCTGGGTACCCAAGGGAGCCATGATTGCAATCAGACCCCTTCTCCTGGGGAATGTATGAAATTCACCTTAAGTCAAAGCTCTCACAGGGCATGACCCAAGGATCTTACCCTGAAGTGTCAGGTAATCTTTCTTGTGTGTTTTTTATTTTTTTGATTTAGACTTTCCTTAATATCCCCAGAACACAGAGTCTGTTTTTCTCTGGGAATCCAGTGCGTTTTTTGTGGTTTTTTTAATCCTCAATAGTCTAGGAAAAAAAAGTTTGGCAACATGAGTGCTAAAAAGATTAAAAAAACAGAAGGCAGGGGAAAAAAATCATACATTTGTTAGTTTAGTACCAAGGCATCTTAACCAGAACTTTTGGGCCAGTTTTGGGCATGATTTGGCAATGCTGTCGACCCTTCCCTCAGGTGCAGCAGGATCATGGCAGACAGCCTAAACACGGCTGGAAAGAAATCACCTCTTCTCCACAGTAAGAATAAGATACAGCATACTTCTGATGTTCAAGAACATTTTGACATTTGCCAGTTCATGTATATTATGCATATATACACTTCTCTCGGTCTGCTTCAGGGAAGTTCCTTCTGTACTAAAGCAGAACAGGACTATAAAAAATGAATGTTACCTCAGCAGAAATTCATCCTGCTTGGTTGAACTGTGTGACCTTTCTAATCTCCAGTGTATAGATTGATTTTTTTCTTCCTTTTTAAATAGAAATAGGTAAGTTGTATTTTTTAAACATGAAGGCCTACATTTTGCTTGAAACAGTCTTTTTCAGCAGAATAACATTCAAATCAAATTCATGTTCTATACCCACAAGCAAAATATTCATCAACCATGCCGTAAACTCCATTTTCAAACACAATGAATGTATACACACTTTTACAGCACTGTTATGTGCTTCTTAAACTTCTTTCTGAAGATCCTGAAGCATTTTAAAGTAACTTGGTCCCATAGCACCCCTGTGAGGTAGGTAAAATGTCATTATTCCCATATATACTGACTGGGAAACTCAGCCGCACAGAAGGTGAGTCATGCCCCAGGATTGATGCAAAGATGTGGCAGATCGGTGGATAAAACCAAGCTCTCCTAGATCCCTCACCTATTGTTAGACACAGGAACACCTCTTCATCCTTAATTTTAAATTAAAAATAGATAAAGGATATTGAAATAATGATTTCCTTGTATTGGGCTCTCAGAAGAGCGAACATACAGGCAAAGATGGATTTTTCACGGTGGTGACCCAGATTTCCCCCATTCTGATAAGGCTCCTGAAGCAGAAGTGCAGTTGTATACAGAAGCGTGGAGCACACCCTTATTATTTTCACACGTCCCCAGGAATGTAAGAAAACTGCTGAATTCTTCTGCTTGCTTCACAGTTAATGAAAAATAATTGGCCACACCCTGCCAGTAAAATGCCTTTCTACTACTGCGGCAGCACCAGCAGATGGTCCAGTCTTTCTGGTCGTGGATTCCTCACTTAAACTTCCTGAGTTTTACAATTTGTGGGTTTTGGTGAAAAACTGACACATTTCTAAATAGCCATTGTCAGAATAATGAACCAAGGGAGACTAAGCAAACTGGAACAGCAGAAGGCGCCCTCGATGCACTGAGTATCTAAAATAAGTGTCCAGATCCACATGATGTGTCATCTCTCCGTGGAGAGGTACAATACATAGGAAACTAGAAAATGCGCTTTTCTTTCTACAGATTAAAATTTAAAAAGTAGGAAATCTGTGTTGAATCACGACTACAGAGAAACGGATTCCCTGTCACCTGATGCAGAACCTCGGCCACTAGGAAATCTGCCACAGATCATAGAGAGGTCAATGCTTGAGTACTTACTTCTGCAAATATAGAAAGGCTAAAATGCTCACCTTATACCTATTCCTAGAATAGAGACAGATATTGTAAGTTGTCCCTTCTCTGGATTCATGGATCAGATTACCTAGAAAGGGCAACTATACAGAAAACACAGATGAACTCATTGTATTTCCCTCGCCAAATCCAAGGTGCTAGCAAAAATGTGTCAGGCTGTTGCTACCACGACTAACCCATCTGTTTTGTGCAAACAAAACAAATTTTAGAGAGAAATTAACAGTGACTGCACAAAGTGTATGTGCTGCATAAAGGCGTTTTTTCCACAGCTGGTGTGGCTTAGGCATAATATCGCTCTGTGTGTGTAAAACACCCTTCTATGAATTTCTTCCTTAGTAATTTCATCTTATATATTGAATATCTTTCACAGGTAGTTTGACATTAACTGATTCATACGCAGCAGTTTGTACTGCAAACATGCTGCTCATTTCGTAAACAAGGGACCTGCATTTCCTTGCAAGGAACACCCTGGAACAATTGATTTGTGTTTTTATGAGCTTTCCTTATTTGCTACCTTGCAGCTCACCAGTGTAACTGCACCTGGTAAATACCTTTCTCTATGTACAATACAGAGATAATGGATATATGAGCTCCACTGTCAGTAGGTGATCAACAGCCCTGGGTTTAAGCAACTCTAACATGAGGCTCCTCTTCTGTCTCCTGCCCCAGGCTGGTGTATGTCACAGAAGGCTCCATCTGGCCGGTGGCTGGCAGGTCTACGACAGGTCCAGAAGGGTTTCGAAACTGCTTGTACACCCGAGGATCCTGGGCTACGTAGGTGGACGTGGAGGAGTAGAGCATCAGCCCAACAAGGATAGTGAAGAATGACAACAAGTAAAGTCCTGAAAACTGAGCAGAAATAACAGTAGAGTCATTAGACACAGCACCAATTACCCTGAGCTCATGAAGACCCACAGACAGGGGTAGGCACAGACCCTTGTTTTGGCATGCACTGCACAGAACAATCTCCCTATCATTTGGATGTTGAATTTTTAAGGGAATGACTCCTTGGAAATTGATTTACTCCCATCAATTCCCCTGTCCTCCATAACCAAGAGCTAACTGGTGCCTTCCCCTGGGCCAGGCATGTTAAGTATTGACTGGCTGGGACTTGGGAAAGCTGAGTTTCGGTCACAGATCCAAAGCTGATTTTTTTTCATGCTTTTAGACAAACCAGCCACTTCTCTGAGTCCAAGCTTCTTCAGCTTCAATGTGAGGTACCATCACCTACAGTTGTCAGACAGGCAGTGGAAAAATCTGAAGTTAGTTACAGCTAAACCGTACATCTGTGAGGTTAACATGCTGTTGGAAATAGAAAAATGCCATTAAATAATAATTTCAATAAGAATTTCAAACATATATATATGTATCTACACTTTAAAATCTATTTTAATAAAGCCACTTAAAAACTACCCTGTCTGCAGCTTCTCTTGCTTGTGAACAGAAAGCAGGTGCTAGAAAATCTAATATGAGTTTGGACAGGATGAACTTCAGCTGTGAAACATGCTCTGGGTTGACATCATGAGGTTTGAAAGTACACATAGAGGGCAGTTAACTGAAAGCTCAAGTACACATATTTTGGCACACAGCTTCACTAGATCAGAGGTCACCCTAAATTTTTTGACATATACAGACTCATGTCTGGACTAAAAATACAACACAAAGAACCTTTCTGGCAACCCCTTAGCCCTTGCAGATAAAGCTAAAGGCAAAGACAGGGTTTCAAAAGCACAGACTATTGGGTACTAGCTTTAGATACTGGCTACTGGCTACTGGCTACAGGGGACACAAAAATGGCTTTAAGGTCATATGACCTGTCTGCTAACCCTAGACTACAAGTTACTTCTTCATGCATGCTGTGTAAGAGAAACCATGAAGGACAAATTGCACAGCCACTTTGTTGGGGATATAAATGATTTGTATTTAGTGGAACTTCCAGAAGTGCCTGCATTCTGCAGCTGTCAGGAATCTGTACCTGAACACCATCAACTACCTGCAACCTGCTATTAGCTGCTTCATGAGGTACTTCACGACTTTATGTAAAGGCATCTGCAAGTCTGTTTGTTGATCCTGACTGACTCTGCTTTGATGGATGCCCCATTTGTTTCCTCTAGATCACTTTAGCACATCACAAAATGGACAGAATGGACTATATTACCTTGAAAGTTTTTGTGCAATTCTGCTTTTTATGCTTAAAGAAATTATCACTGTGGAGAAAACAAATTTTACTTCAGCTAAATTTGTAGTGATGTTAATTTGTTACTATTTCATAAACCTAAAAAACCTCCATCCAACTTCTTGCCTGAGGAAGCATTTGGTCTTTTTACAGAATCCTCAGTATCTCTGAAAGCTTTGGATATGTAACTCATGGTGGCACATTTGTCTGTGTGTTTCCCACATCCATTTTAACAGGGAAAACACCATAATGGGGAAAGTTTTTAAAGAGTGTCAGAAGGATTCGAGGGTAGGAAGAGTTTTGCTTTTCATCAGCTTTCAACTGGGTTTTTCCATGTATGTCACCAGGTCCTCACGTGTTGCCTGGCAGTACAATTTGATGAAGCCACCCAGCTGTCCCACCGGTCACAGAGACAGTGCTGAGCCTCACCCTGAGTCTGCTGAAGGATTCCTTCCATGTAACACAGCTCTGTTAGGACTGTTTAAGCTTAGATCTCCCCCACGTGGCAATCAAACACAAGTCAAGTTTCAAAGCAACTTCGGGATGATTTCCCCCCCTCCACTATTTTCAGTACAATTTTGTTCTCAGCACTTTCCTCTCCACTTCCACTTTGCATTTGAACTTGAGTATCGCTTGGCAGCACTGAAGTTGACGAAGCTCAAGCAAATCTCAGGAGCCAAATGCATCTAGTTACCCATCCCTGATTTCCCACTGTCCCTCATTCCCACCTTATGCTTGAATTTCTCACCCCAGCCAGCCAATTGGCTTGCTCCATAGCCAGAGTGCCAGCCAGATTTGTGATTGCCTTGTGTCCTGCTGTGAGGAATCTGTGGGGCTTCCAGCAGCTAAATGTGCTCTTTTTCTTAGTCTAGGAGCTGCCCAGACAAAATCAATTCATTTTTGCTTCAGTTCATGGCTCCATATCCCCCTCCTCCTGGCCATACCTCTCATTCCTCTCTCAGGGGCTTCCTGCCAGTGGGTTCTTTTGACTGATAATATTCTTTCCATGGTAGTGTCCTCCCTCGTGGCAGCTCTCCAGTCTGGGAGAAAGGGCTTGGGCATAGCTTGGGGAAATCTAAACAAAGGTCTGTGAATCATTTGTCTTTGGTATCTGTGTACAGCTAGTGTAAAGAGACCCAGACTCTGACAGTCCTACGACAATTCCTTCCTTTTTACCTTTCTTAGAAAAAAGGTTCAGGCTGAATTCATTTGTGCAGCAGCTCTCTGCAACACTGAAGTAGAAGGGTAGTTAGTGAGGTCAAAATGGGAATATATACTGCAGTATACGACAAATCTATGTTTTTTGTCAATACCCTGTCAGACTGATCCAAACCCCTTTGAAATAAATGGGTGTTTTCCTCCTATTAAAACTGCAGTGAATCCAGCAGTGCGATGGGAAGATGCAGATTTAGTTCCCCAAATACAAAATTTGTTCACTGTACCATGTTACTCAAACTCCAGCTGAAATCTGCAATTTATGGAAGATAAGATTTCCAGGCATATTCTACTGCTATGTAGGTTTTGGAGGCTTTTTTATCTTGATCTGCAAACATCATCTGCTGAGATTTGCTATTAATAGACAGAAAAAAAAACCACATTCAAAAGCAGCAGAAAGAGCTATTCCTAAGAAATGAAGTGAGGGAAGATCACTTTTCATTGCTACTCTCTACACAACTGCAGTACCAAACTGTAGATTCTTGGGAAGTGTGTAATTCCTCTCTCTGCCTAAAAAACTACTTGAGGATGATATTGTTCTTCATTTTACTGAATTACTTCTTTCTACAGAAACATATTTCCTCTAAGAAAAGTATTTTTAAAATATCTGGGTTTGTATGCTTCTCCAAACCCTTCCCTCCATGCTAAGCAGGATAACTGTAAGTTATTCAAAGAGTAACATGGTCATAAACTGTTTAGCTCAGATTAGTCAATGAGTGTCACACACCCTAAACAGACTAAAAATCAACTCATGTTTCTATAGAATTTAACAGTTTTACTATGGATTTTGGATCTACATGTATAGGTACATATGTATATAAACTTGCTCATATCCATGAAGCTTATTGAGAGACCACATGACTTTGTGGTTGGGTCAGTGATCTAACACTCTTGAGTCCCTGGGTTTGATTTTCAACCTGTGAATTTCTTTAGTGAATCACAGTGTTTTTGATGATCCTCAGTTTCTTACCCATTTAAAAGAGATAATAACACTTGGTTACTGAATAAAGATGAGTCTACAGACTAAAAATGGGGAATAGGGATATCACCCTTTGAGAAGAAGGCAGAGATCTCCCCTGCAGGGAAAGTGCCTTACTTACAACATTTCAGATTTCATCACTGACATGAAAAGCATCTGCTAGAGCTTTTTGAGCAGTCAAATCAAATAGTTAAATCAGCCCTACAGATCTCACCATGTCTGTGCTGCTCTGACATCTGGGTGTCTATAAATGCTTCCCCAACCAATAGAATTCAATATGGATCATACAATGATATTCATAAATGTTAAAAAATTATGAAAACACAAAAAATGTCTCCTCTAGACATCATTTAGTACCTGTGGTGAGAATAGCCTACATTAAACTATCATTAACTTTTAGCATGTAAAAGGCACACCTTTGGTGTGTGTCGATTTGAAGATAAACACGCAAAGCAAAACCTAGACAAATGTAGCAAGATAACACACTCAGCAAGATTTGCTCAGTCTGCCAAAACAAGCACTGATTCTGGTGAGTGGACGTTTCTGGTATCTATCTGAGTTGTCTATTAGGAACCCAGTACTTGAATGGATCCACTCAGTCAGGCTCAGCAAATGAGCTTAGGGAAGCTGGTGGCTTGGCTGCAGGAATATGGGCCTCACTCCTCACTCCAGTGTGTGCAGCTGCAGAGCCCCACCAGAAAAACCACTGCAGCAGCAAGGTACAGCTGATCAGAGCAAATATACGGCGAAATCACTCTTTCTGCTCTCCATGCACAAAGTCTTTGACATTAAAGAAGAAAAGAACCCAAACATATCTGCAGTGTAGCTGAAGTTTAAAAAGCAAAACTTAGCTTATATATATATATATCTATATCTACCTATCTATCTATCTAGTATTTTTATTGTAAGTGAATAAAAATTATGAGTAAGTCAAGCATAACAAGATTACTAAAATAAGGAAGATGTGCATAAAGGCACCTGGAAATTTAGGATTTTTAAAAATCCAAAATGAACTATTAAACCTTCCAAAGTTTACTCCCTACTAGTTTTTATCCTCTACTTTTTGTTGTCTGTCCACATGAAACTTGTCTTTCATGTATCCTTAAATCACTATGGGTAAAAAGCTTCTACTATTTCCTCTTGAGACTCTTATGCTTTAAAGTAATCCACTTGGAAAGGCAGGAGAAAAGGAAGCTTCTTGATGGGGCATCCCGGTTTGAGACAAATTTGGGAGGAGGCTCCCGAAGGGTGTCTCCTCTAAAAGGTAGAATTTCAGCCCCCCAAGCCAAAAATCGAAAGGAATCTTCTTGGAGGAAAGTGAAAAAATACCTGTTTATTTAACAAGCAAGGTGCACGCAGGCACAAAGAAAAGAAATTAATAATGCTAGATAATAAACCTTCTCTGCTGTGGAGAAAAGATGGTGGATTTTAGAGTCTCTCCTTTCTCTGGCTTAGCTCCTTCTGAGGGTTTGGCTCAGCTGGGTTGGGGGGCGCAGCCGGTGGCTCCTGGCGAGGGTCCCGCCGACTGCCTCCCCCAGAAATGGTCTGATTTTCTGGACAGGGAAGAAAAAACCAAGCTGAACAGTCCAAAAAGAGGGGAAAAAAACCCCTCAAAAAAACTGTAAGCCCAGCGAGAAGGAAAAAAAACCTCCGTCCAACTCACAGGTGGACAGACTACTGGCGGAAAAAAAAAAATAAAGGGAAAAAGACAAAAAAAAAACCTTGCGCTTTATCTCAATGAGATAAAAACCATGCCAGTATTTTCCTTGGCTACTTCCCCCTTCCACCTCAAGGCTGCAGGACCCATTCCTGGGCACAAGCAGACGATAGGGAAATACAGAGCATAAAATCACGCCAGGACATGGGGAAACAAGAGTGCATCTGATTACATTGTCTTGAACACTGACTAGATAGTAACAGAAGAAGGAAAAAATAGAACGAAAAACTGTTTAGAAGGTAGTAGATTCATGCCTGGGTCTGCAGAGAGTGAGCCATTCTTCAGCACACAGGTAATGAATTTAGAAGGGAATGCCCAAAGAAAGGGCATGGAAGAATCACATCTAGGAAAGGCTGTGCTGACTGACTGACTCCTGCCAAGGGAATCCGCAGACAAGTAGTTCTGACTGTCACAGATGTTCATGTCCACTGACACCAGGGCAAAACAGTATCCAAAGTGACAAAATGAGACAGATGTGAGTCTGCAGGAAAGCCCACACAGACAAAGAAACTCAACTATTTGCTAATTTTGGGTTTTCGCTCAGCCATCATGATGATGATCATGAACATTATTACAACAGTAATGAAAATGCAAATTCTGTTCTGTTCAATCCATTGAACTGGAAATTGTTGCAGGAGCAGAGTATTTGAGCTGCAGCACTCCAGCACTCCATTTGTATTTCAAAACAGCAGCCACAGACTGAATCTCTTGGTAGGTAGTATAACCCCAGCTCCTAGCCTATGGCAACCCAACTGTGCTTTTTAAGTCTTTAAAAAGGTTTTTTTTGTTAAAGTACTAACTGAAAATTTATAATTGTCATGTTTCACATATTCAGTGATAAAGTATGAAATGGAGTATCTACCTTTTTCTCTACCTCATCTAGCAGTTCTCCACATTTTGGCATAAATGAATAAAGAAATCAGGTCCATTAGCTCAAGTTTTAAATCTCAGAGAAAAGTGACCTCCTCAGAAACACACTGATGAAGAGGGGGAAAAATGTACATATCGGGTGGAATTCATGTAGTTCCATATTTCTGCTGACACCATCCATGCTCTCCAGACAGGCAGATAGTTTCCACCACCTTCTCCTTCCCATCAGCAGGTCTGTGCAGTGCAGTGAACTCTGCTTTCCAGAGTAATTCAGTTTGTAGCATATGCTGCACAGCCCATTGAAGCTGAGGCCATAGGTGTTCTTTCAGTGACTTACGGCTTTTTCCTCTGGGTAATTTCACACATGAATACCTGAACAGGCTGAGTGAAGGGAGTTAAAACCAAATTTCTCTCATTATCTTTTATATAGCAAACAGACATTTCCACTCTGTTTGATAAATTGATCAAGAGGCTGAGCTTCTTTCCACAATTTTCCATTTTTGCCTCCAATATAGCAAATGAAGCTCACTGTGACCAAATGCAGAAGTTGCACTGTGAGATGCACACGCTCTCCAGCCAGCATCAGTACCAGCAGGCTGAGGGCTCTGAGAGCTAGGAATTCACACAGTGCTTTCACTTGCATAGTTGGATGTTACAGCCATATTACTTTATTAATAGGAACAGGAGCCAGCATCCTAGTCAAAGCTCACAGTGCTCTTTGGTGACTACCCTGGGTCACACCCATGAGAATCTGACTGACTCTGTCTTAGATCAGCACTGTGACTCAAACTACTGCTGACTATTTTTGTCCCAGCCTACGAGGAAGATATCTCTTTGGAACTCAGGGCTTGATCTGCTCGTCAACAGAAATTGAAGCAACCCCCAACAGTGAAGCACCATATTTGGTAACCCCAAATGCCACCACACACCAGAAGGGCTGCTGTGAATTTTCTAGACTGCATTGAAACAGATAAAACAAATCTACCTGAACCTTTATGTGTCCTGCCAGATCTCTGAGATCTCCAAAGGGACCCAAACCACTGAGATATGGTTCAGTGTGCCTTCCCTGCTCATCAACTGCAGAAGCTGGAATGCCTGATAAGAAGTGTTGGTTCTCTTGCTGAGAAGGGCACCAAGGGGCACTGGACAGCTTCAGTAATGATGATAACTTCTGGACAGCAAGTCTGCCCAGTACCAGCAGGATTGCATTATTTTCCCACTTTAATAACCTCCAGCTATTTTTTAGGCAAGCCATGAGGACAAAGTCTTAAGTGATGACCTAAAGTCCTATATTGCCCTCTGAACACAGCTGGGATGCAAAGTGAAGTATGTAGCCTGAACGCCAGTGAAGACCTGACACTGCCCTCCTTGCTATTTGGTGAAAACAAAGAAGCCAAAGGAAGCTTTCCCTGTCATTTCATGCATGGTAGAAAGGCCATACTTCTCAATTCCTGATGCTTGCTTGCACCCTCAATATGATCTAACTCAGATGAAATGCTGTCCATTACTATGGATTATGCTGACTTGCAAATGTTGCATAGAAACTGCGATGAGAGGGATCAGATGACACATTTTCTGTATTTTCCAGTTGATTCTGTTCCACTGTTTGCATGTTTTACTCCATGTAAAACATACTGATGAATGCTTTCTGTCATCCAGCAGCACCCCCTTTTCAGTTCTTGCATGGTATTTGCTGGTGGGTACGGTTTAACTTGTAAAACAGTGGTCAGTGAGAAACTCTTAAGCTTTCTTATCCCTTAGATGCTGAGGTTATCTACAAGGGAGAAAAATGAAGTGGGTTTACTGGAAAACTGTCACCATGAGTTCTGTTAAAATTTAGGAAACTTAATAGATTTCCTGGAATTCATTGGTGGAATGAAATGAACTTACAGAGAAAACGGATAGCATTTTGGGAAAAATCTCTGAGCTTGATATAGGCAGCTGTAAGGCAAATTCTGATTTTGCACAAAGCTGCACGATTTCATGTTTCTCAAATGGTATCATTAGAAAAAATTAATAATAGCCTGTCCTTTCTAAATACATGCCTGTTAGGGCAAAATGTTTGTGTGAAATGGCTTATCTTCCTTTTCTGAGTGCCAGGAGAGATGGGAATGATGCTTCCTCTTCTGCTTCCCTTTGTTGCCTCTGACATCAGATGGGGAGAAAAAAAAGAGCCTGTGTTCAGTACCCCTGCGGTACCAGCAGTCTGTCTAATTAAAAAGTGCAAGGTAGAATGAGTCCTGCAATCTGTTTTAATCTCAGCTATGTAGGAAAGAGATTTTTATGTGAAGTTAAAACACTTCTATTACACTGCTCTAATTTCCTGTGAGCATCCTTACTGTGGCATAAGGGGGCTTAATTTCTGGTTATTTTATATTAATTACTTGGCAAGAAAGTGGTAAAGGACCTATCCTTTTAGATGTTCTTAATACAAAAAGGAGAAGCACAACAGAAAAGCTTATAAAATTAATCCCCCCCCCCTTTTACCTTTCAATATTCTTTGTTGGTTTGCTCTATCAGCTTCCAGTTGCCATGTGTCTTCTTGGGTTTGTGTGCAAGTATTTAATATAGTAGCAGCTGTCAGCTGTAATTGATTCTCTATTACTGTACATGAGGCTAATTGTGCTCAGTGTGTTCAAAACCAAGGTTACAATAACTGATTCATCTTGGATCCTTTGTTTATATTTTTCTGCTGAATCTAACAATACATTCCCGTAGAAATTCCTCCCCAAAAGGTGTTCTTTTCTCCTGGCAATACAAATGGGGAGCATTCCTACCCTGAGAAACAAGGACTATGCAGCTGCAGTTACCCCTGCCATGAGTGCCACCAGCTGTCTGAGGGAGTGTGACATGGCGGTTTCATGTCAGGGCTCTCTGTAGTGTGACACATTTGCTGCTGGCAACAAGAGGCCAAACTTCAGGAGCTCCAAGAGCTCTCAATTGAGTCAACTCTCAAGGCAAGCACATGAGGGAATCAGAATGGAGAGTGTGTCCTAAGCTGTCAAATCCAACACCCTATTACTGATTACAATCAGATCACATATTCCATCTAGCAAATCCTTCTTGTGCAAGCATTATTGGAGCTTTTTTTCACTTCCAACTAACCTATGTGAAATTGTCCTGGAACCTCCCTGCTATGATACCCAAAAAATCCCCCTAATTTCTACACATTCTCAGTTTCCACCCATATGTTCTTGTATCATTAGCTCAAATAATTCTCATTTTCTCCCTGTGAATTTACATATTAAGGTTCCATAGTCCCTTGCAACCCATAAAAGCTATGTTACATACAATAAAGACTCTTTAGGGATCTGCATGTTCAGTACATTGTTAGTGGACACATGGTTACTCTGTCAAGGCTTTGGAGCAGATAAGAGATAAAGCTCTGTTTGGTGCTCTTGAGCTGACA
>VYZT01019839.1:0-12044 GCA_013400735.1 Pomatostomus ruficeps | reverse complement strand
CATATATGTGTACACACTTACATGTATACTTTTATGTGGCTATGTATATGGTCATATATCCACACATATAACAATGTGCAAAATTCCAAAGTGGACAGGAAAAGTGCAGGCACAGGTGTAGTGTTGGAGGCCACTACACAGGGGTAACCATATAATTCCTAGTGAGTTTATAAGACAGAAAAGCCCCTTCATTCCTTCTTTTTTGCTCTAAATGTAAATAATATGAATAATAGGAGACAACTTGTGCTGTTGTTTATTCTCCCCACTAACTATAATGTTGATACTCTGCACAAAAGAGTTCTTCAGTCTCTAAATTTCCTGTAGATAAAAGACAGTAATTTTCCTCCAATTCATCCTGTTGTGAATGATATCCCTTTGTTCAACCAGGAGAAGAGTGTTCAGTAAGTGCAAATGTATATTTATTGTAAGAGTTCTACACAAAGGCTGTTTTATACATGTATTGCTACAAGCAGCTCACCACTTCCCATCCTCACCAGTCTGCTGTCCCCTTGGGCTGCAGGCACAGGGGCAGGTGAGTGTTTACGGTGTTGGCAGCTAATAGGCAGAGCCATTATGCGGCTCCCTTGGATCGTTAATGGGGAATATTATCCAAAATTGACCTTGTTTAGGCATTGAGTGCCTTTGGCCTTGCTTCAAGACACTTAACACCAGCAAGGATCTGATAATATGTGCTTTTAAGAGACTGTATTGCTTAAGCAATATCTCACAGCAAGAAGCTCTAGTGTGCAGCAGAGCTTTCCTTTCAAAGGCTGCATGAAGTGTAACTTCATGTCATTTAGTTCATATTTGTCAGACTGATGAGAATTGAGGCCCAGGAATTTAGATCCCATAAGTGCATTTTAATCTACTGCAGAAAAGAACTCTTCAGTGTCCTTGTTTCACATTATTGCCCAAATTACTTGACACATAAGCAATTTTTACCTTTTTGGGAGACATGCTGTACTGAAATTTCAGATTATGCAAAGTTTTGGACAAAAACAGAGATGGGACCACATGAGCACACAGAAAGGTTGCTCCCTCTTTTAGGACCATTTTGTATCTTTTTCTAGAGGTACAAGTGCCTCCTGTCAGCTGTGTGTTCTCATGGGGCTCCATTCCTTAGACACAGGAATTACCAAGGCTGCTGTTTGAACAGCTTGTTTCAGGGCTGATATTTAGATATCTAAATCAAGTGGCTCTTCTTAGAAGAGACTCATGACAAAAGAGAAGATGATAATAATTCTTGTATATTATAATTTCACCTGTCTTAACTAAACAAAGCTATATCAGGGCTCTCAGTAACTGGGACACATTAGGCTGATAGAAGTTATCATTATTTTAAAACTTAAATATGCAAACAATAGATTACATTTCCTTTACAGTGTGTAATTTTCAATGGTGGCAGGTGAGATGGTGCTAAGTGTGCTGAAAGTACACGCATTGAGACCATTGATGGAAAAGCAGGAATCTGCATATTCTTCGTAGCTGAAGCAAAGTGCAAGCCCAGGCTTCTCCTGTTGGAATATTGAACTTGCCCCAGAATATAGTTACAGTATGAAAAAGTCATTCTAAGAGCCAAAATAAAAAGAAAATATCCTAGAATTTCAGCCTACCAAATGAAGATTTCAGATTTTTTTTTTTAGAAATGCGTATAAACATATGCATTGAATTAAGTGCTGGAATTCCTCCACTCCAGGGAAATATAAAGTACATAGTGCCTACCTTTTTTCACCAATGTGCTTCACCTGGAATAAGATACAAGCCTCATCTCTTTTCTGTCAGGCATCCTTGTCCCTCTCTAATGTTTTGGTGTCAGTCTCAAGCAATATGGGTTTATTTAACTTTACTTTTTCTGCAACGTGCCTTCCTTGGGCTTAGCAGTCTTTCTGGCTCTTGCCAGAACATGAGTGATCCGGAGTAACATAACCTGAAGAACCTCTCTTACTCAACTTAAAAGGCCAGCATATCTCATTGCAGAAATGGTCATGTCTTCCTAATTGTTAATGATCTTTTAAATAATAATTTATTCACCTATCCAGGCTATTACAACTACAGTTCATAAAGTCTCCAATAAAGAACTAATTCCCATTTCTCTACCCACATAGGGTATTTGACTGCAGGATGGTCAGGATCTAAGTAATAAGAAAAATATTGGGCAGAAGAAATGTCCATCATGCCTGACACACAAAGAGCTAAAGGCAGATAAATTGTTCAATCAAAAGACTGTGGCAAAACTGATAATTGAAAGTGGACTTTGCAAATCCCAGGCCTGTGCCTTAAACAAAATTGCTTCCTTCTTCCAAAATATCAGTGCTTCATTTTGGTTTTATCTCAGGATTCCATATCAGAAAGGTGAGGCAGCTTTCACATACTTGTACTGAAAATAAATTTGCCACACAGCAAGATCAAGTTTTTTAACCCCATTGTTACAGTTTTTATTTCTTCCATCATTGTTTTTTTAAAAAAGAGTTAAACTGCCTGATTATGTCACTCATCAATTAAACACTTACTAATGGCCCCTCCAGTGCCCCTCTGCTCATGTGTTGTGCTAAAGTACATGCAAGAGAGATATGACACAATGCTGCACACAGACCCAGCAAAGAGCCATTACTCTTGTCTGTACCTGACATTTAGAAAGAAGTGAAAAAAGGGGGAAATTGTGACTTATTAACCCAACTGTATTTACAACATCACGAGCTCTAGTAGATGAAGAATTGCAATCATTACCTAGGAACCTAACAGCCCATGAAACCAAGAGCCAAGGTTAAACATGCTGTCTAAACAACAGGGTTTTATTGTCTAGTACCTCAGATTTGCTCAAAGAATAGGAATACAGTTTGTGTGAATTATGTGTTCATCCAAAGGCAGTTGCTAGCAGAGCACGGGGTGCATAACTCCCGGTGCAGCCCATACGGATAAACATCTACTCTGCCTTTTGGGGACAATTTAAATGTCTACTGAAACACACACTCAGGCACTGGGGAGACTAAATTATTCCAATTCATTTCACATGTTCCACCAATAGCAATTTTATTTCATTAAGAGTGTGGACAGGCCCTAGAGATCTGAAATGAACTTCACTTACAGCTCAAGGTGTTCTTCAAAACTTGCACATAAAAGGGGACACAAAAAAGAAAGACATTAAGTACAAGGTAGAAATAAGGTTAAAGAAAGAAACAATGCATTTGACAATAAAAATACCCACATCAGACAGAATTTGTGCAGAATGTTAGAAAATTGTTACATGCCTATAATATCCATACCAGAGAAAGGATCAAGGGCCCATTGTGCAAGGTATGACACAGTTTTTTATAGCCAATTCCTCCCTGTAGCGTTTTTATATTCATTTGTTTGCCTTTTCTCTCTCCATCTATACCCTAGTCTCTGAGGGCCAGACTGCCATCTGTCTGATGCTCTGCCCTTGATGGGACTGCTCAGGATAACACACTTTTAAATGCAAGTTAGTTTGGGATAAGGAGGTGACACCAGGTAACTGGTAGCCTGCTGCACAGAAAGTTAGGAAAAGGCTCGTCCTTGCCTTAGCTGAAAGCTCCAGGCTACCTGGCCAGCCTGGTCCCTCTGCACAAGACTGAATTTCACCCTGAGAGGAGAACTTGGGTAGCATGATACACCACTGCTAGGACATGGGGCTGGTCCATCTGTTTGCATTTCTGAGATGTCTGCAATTTATCATCAGTTGGAAAAAAGCAGTGCCACGATTTCATTACTTCCAAATGAAAAAGCTGAGCTTTTCATTCCTGAGCTTAAAAAGAGGAGACAAACCAATATTCAGCTGAACCTGAGTCTATAAGGCTTGCAGGTCAAGATGAGAGATCTTGTGAAATATATTTGTGGGTGGTCATTCTCTAGTATCTGTTCCCTGTGACTGCCACTGCATTTTCAATATCATTTTGTCTGCTTCCTGTTAGAGAAAAAATAAATTTGCGCCAATGCAGAAGAATTACCCTGAATAATTCTTTATTTCTGTGAGTGACATGATCTAAATAACACCTTAAAAGTAGCTGGAGAAGCAGGAAGCCTCTTACTTTTTGACATGGCAACAGAAGTTTAGATACTTTTAATATAGCAGAAGTAGCTGACAAAATTCAAATTACCATGACAGATCTCAACTGCCTGATCCAGTGGGCTAATTCCAACTTACAGCAGTTTAAAAACTGGGCCAACGATACATTAAGATAATATAGCTGCTTTTTGCAAACCAGGATATAGTTCTACATCTACCTAGTGAGCATAGATATTTTAATATTAAAAAAATAAAGCCATTTCAAATGGGGCTTTTTTATAGGAAAGCCCATGGCTCACTGAGAAGCCAGTGTAATTATTGCTGTTCTTGAAATCACAAAAAACCCTTTGATTTAATGTGTTGATTCACTGCTAGAACAAAATCACACACTTATATTGAATGAGTCCAGTCCAGACCTCATGATTTTGAGGATTTCTCTCTCCACAGAGATCACTAATTGTGAAATTCCTCACAGGCATACCTATGCTTAAGAGGAGAGTAGCCCAGAGAGATCTGCCCAGACAGTGTTGTTAAAGATCATCAGCTGACAGAACAGTATTTACATAAAATAATAGGCTCAGAAAGAAATAACCAAGAATTTAAGCAAACAATATTGTTATAAGGAGCTAGAGATTATCTTCAAGCATTTCAAAGCAAATGAATCACCCTCTTGTGATTTCCCTTTCACAAATGCAGGCAAATTGTCATGGTTATTGTGGTTGTTTCTGTAATTGATCTAGTTAAGACTGTACAGTGGAATGTATATTAGGGTTTAAATCAGCTGCTAAGGAGGTCTGATTAACTGACTGGATTTGTTGAAGCAATTTGGGAGGCTGGAGGCAGCAAATTTTCCGGGAGAGTGCCATGACACCGAGCTGCTTTGCCTCTTGTTCTTCTTGACACAACCCCAAATGCACTCAATACCAAGGCAATGGAAAATAAGCCGATTGCTAATGAAGGAGTTAATGCTTTAGCCTCCTGCAGCAATGTCCTTCCTGCCCTTCTGCAGTGGGACCTCTCCCAAAAGGCCCCAAGGACGGTGGACACTGAGGAGAACAAGCTCTATTCCATATGTTCACAGCCTGGCTTTCCGCCTCCACAACCAGGAGCTGAAAACTGCATTTGGGACTCAGAACCAAGGCCCCTGCAATTCCATATTTTCCAGAAAAGACTCTAAAGGAACTGGTATGGGTGCAATTTGCCACTTTTATATCTTATTTCTCCTGTTTCTACTTAACTGCAAATAAAGCACTGGATATCTAAGTCCGTGGCCTAATCAGGCTCAAACTCATTATTCCACCATCTACTTTTTTTGTAATGAGGAAAAATGTTGGTTTCTTTATTGCAAAGTTTTGAACTTCTTGTGTGGAAAGTCTCCTCTTTATGCTGTGGTACAGGAAAATCCAGGTTCTCAGGAATCCTGCTTTCTTTGATTTTCCTCCCTAGTTCACAGGACGGTTTTCAGATATCTGTCTTATTTGTCACCTCCTTTCCACAGAAGAAAACCCCACATTTTGCATCACTTTTTAGGAAGAGTTTTCCATAGCCCCGGTTATCTTCCTCACCTGTCTTTGTGCCTGTGTTAGCCTAAATTCAGAGGCATTACTAACATCCATATGTGCATGGTTGTTTTCCCACTCTGTGCTTCATTTCCTTAGTTATGCGTCTTACAACTCAGCAGATCTTAACCTGTGTTCAATGGTGCACAAATCCTTTTAGTGAGGCTCAGTATAACTTACTTTCCTATGATAATTTTATTAATTCTTGGTTTAGTCATCTCCATATCATCTTGTGTTCATCAGCTCTTAAGTTTTGCTCCCAGAATGCTGAAGTTTCTCTTCTGCCCTCAGAGGCTGAAGAACAAAGGAAGGTATTTGTCCCATCTGCTTAAAGAAAATTCAGATGCCTAAAGGACAGTTCAAAATGTCAGAGTTTAATATTCATGTCTCTTTCGTGCAGGCAAGAAAGAAAAGTACATTCTCACCTGGTGGTTGTTAGGGGCAGACCAATGAAATATCTTCAGCATAATTATTTGCCAACCTGAATAATTTTATCAGATGCATAATGTTCTATCTGATTCCCTTCTTCCAAATTAACACATACTTTAAATAGAGAAATTAATATAGAAATAATTTTATTTTTCAGTGGGGGATTCTTAACCTTAAATTTTGTTTTAATTTTCTGTTGCTTGTGATTGATTTCCTGTTGCAACTTAGTTTCAAAGAACCCAATGAAAGGTTCTTGGATGCCCTAAATAAAGTGTTGCCAGTTATTTTCTCTTTTTCAAACAGGATGATAACAGAACCACAGAATCACAGAATGGTTTGGGTTGCAAGGGGCCTTAAAGATCCTCTAGTTCCAAACCCCCTGATATGGGCAGGGACAGCTCCCACCAGACCAACCTTTAGCTTTCAGGAATGGGACATCCACAATTTTCCTGAGCAATGTTCCAGTGTCTCAACACACTCACAGTAAAGAATTTTTTCTTGATAGCTGAGCTAAATCTACCCTTTTTCAATTTAAAGTCCTATCCCCACACGCCCTTTCCAAAAGTCCCTCTCCAGCTTTCTTGTAAGCCCCCTTTAGGAGCTGTGAGGCTGCTATAAGCTCTCCCTCCCCATGTGGATGCATTCAAATAATCTAAAATTTTGAAAGCTTATCCATGACTTCAGGAGACAGTAGAGAACCTAGTTGATTTGAGAGTGACACAGTGATGCTTTCAGATAAAAATGGGTGTTTGGTATTTTGGTAGGCAGGTTTGCTTTTACTGTAATTCTCATTCAGTCAGGCAGAACAAACAAAAGTATCTTCAATGGCCAGTCCCAGGATTTGTGCTGTTCAGCACATGTGGGATTTGAGGGGACAGCAGAAAAGCACAAGCTGCAGGAGGGAAAATTCCGGAAGGAATTGGATTGCTGTGTGTGCAGCCAGGTAACTGTTGTGGTTTGCTGAACTAGATCTGCAACACAGTCATTTCAACAGCCAGTCCCTGGCATGAGAGAGAGCCTGTGAGGATAAACTTGGTTATTCCACAACAGGGGAATCACGGTTTGAGAGCTGTTGGGAACTTAAGGACACTTAATGGGAACAGCACAGAAAGCTGTTTGTAGAAGACTCAAAGGCAGTTTTTGAAAAAATGAGAAGGGCAGAATTTTATCTTATTTTCCATATTGTTTTAATTGAATGGATTATTCTGTTAGCTCAATTTTAACTCCATATTGCTGATCAGGAAATCTGAGTTCTCTCAGTATTTTGTAAGCATGGCTGTCAATGATGTGTATAACTTAATGTCTAGAATGTAAGTTTTGTTGGTTTAGGATTATTAGCTTTCCCTCTTCTTAGGGTTTGCAAGGAGATAACTTTATATCATATAGAGAGTTTTGTGTCTCATCACAGCCCCAAACACTCAGGTAGCAGGTGCCCCAAGACTCAGAGCACATCCATGTTCGAAGCCTTCAGTCCTACTCTGAGAGTTACTAGGAATCAAAGTTTTTGTGCACTCAATACATTCAATGGTCATAAACCCAGGGAATGAAACTCTTGTGTGACTTCTTAGCAGTTCCTTTTTTTCCACAGAAGAAAGAATTAATAATTTCAAGTTATTTAACCTAGCTATTTCTGGTAGTAATTCCAGTACATTAAATGATACGAAACATAAACCAGTCCCATTATATTCCAGGAGCAGCCAATTTATCCAACAGCGGGGAATGAGATCCAAGCAGTTTTTTCTATCTGCCCAACTGAGTCACAGGACACACACACCATATGCTGGCTGCTGACATAGCACTGTGTATGGAACAGCAGTACAAATAGAAAGAAAAGGTTACAATGCACATATTTTGGGAGGGCTTGTGCTCATATCACAGCACGTTTGTTCCCTGGAGACTGAATGAGTGGAAAGGCTGGCAAAGCTGCATTGCAATGGCAAATTTGCACCAGGGCACCACTGCAACTGAGTACCTAGAGAGTCAGAGGATGCGAGGGGTGAAGCTCCCACAGTCACTGCTCTAGAGAAGGAGATGTCTGGGCCTGCAGATTTGGCAGTGCTCTCCAATGCCATGAAAATTCCCTGTTTCAGCTTCTTGGTTTGGAATGCTCACACTGGATATTTTAGATTCTTATGTTCTGAATATTTCAAAAGCCAGTCTGCCATGAAAATCTTCTGATTCTCTCAGGAGCCTTGTTTGAAATTACAAGGAGACTATAAAGAAAAGCTCAAGTCTAAGCAGTAGCAATTTCCTTTCTTTTAGCAAGACTAAGAAGTGTATTTGTAGTTATTAATAAAACAAGTAGCATTTGGAGAACTTATGTGTACTCCCAGTTCTTTTAGTGGGAGTGCCTGCAAAGGACAGAGAACATCAAGAGGTGTAAAGGTGATAGAATTAATCCCAAATTTTCCAAACTGAAAAAATTGCTTCACATTACAGCACTGAAAGACAGGTAGACAGGACTATTGTCATTGCCTGGGTCCAAAGTGGAACTCAGGGTTTATTACATTTCCCTCGAGTCACAGAGGGAAACAGAGAGAGGAATTCTTGTCTCACATCTCTGTACTGTCTTGTGAGCCCATGCTTAGCATGAAATAAGAAAGAAAAAGGCACTGCAATTAAATTTGTTTGAGTTGGCAAGCTCTTAAGGTAGCAAACTCTTGGGGAGGCTGGGAGAAGGCGGCTGCAGAGACAAAAGACTGAGTTTCGTTAACAGTTACACCTACGGCAGTTCAAAAATAATTACCTTGCAAAATGAATTTTTGTTAGAAGCCATTATTTAATAGTCCTGGAACAAAATTTGCTACTTAATTGGGAATATTGACAGATGAAATAGTGAGTAAATATTTCAGCAGTGTGACCCTGTACACATATGCCCTCTACTTAAATACTTCCCAACCTTCTCTTAAACACAGAGTGGTTATAAGCTAATTTAACACCTATTGCTCACGTTCATATCTGGTGATAAGATGCTGATATCCGAACCCAGCACAAACCTTTGGACTGTCCCTACATCTATTTCTGCTCCTGTACATCCCAGTTCCTTTAGCTGGGTTGGCAATGTTGATCTCACTGTGCTGGGAACACCAGGACACCCACTGCTCCTCCCCTGCTGCAGTGGGGTTTGGACCACGTGAGCTCAAGAGAGGCTATGCTGGGAAACCATGGGGCATTTGTCAGCCAACCTCATTCAGAATTCATGGCACAGAGCATCAGAAACCAGGAAAAGGCACCAGTGATGCTGAGAGAGGGAGAAAAGACCATACAGGGGGGAAAAAATTGAGTACAAACACAATCCATACTAAAACGCTTAGAATTTTTAAGAGGTGCGTAACTACAGCATTTGAGCACTTTATTTGATATATTGTTTTATATTAAAAGCATAGTTCATCCAGTCTTTAGAATCACAGACTTTGAAATAAATGGGTTCTTTTATTACCAAGTTCACTTCATGTTATAGCAAATTAACATTCAGTGGTTTAATTACCCATAATATATTCAGCTTAAAAGAAAGTGGCACCCATTTTGCCTAGCACAGCAAATCATAAGTTCTCACAGAAATGGACTACTTAACGTAGAGAGAATTCATAATTTTCTAGCAGTGAAACCAGTTATCCATGGAAGCAATACAAGAATATTTCTGGCAGTATTGGAGCAGATTAAATGGACCAGATTAAATACACCTGATTCTAGCAATTTCTGTGAAGCACTGAAGAAGCACCAAAGACAGAAGACCAGCCCCATTTCCTAAGCCTCCCACCACAGGGGAAAATCATGCTCATCTATTTCCCTTCTTTCTGTTCACTGAATATTTAGGATGCCTACAGCAATTCTTCCCCACTTAATTCCTGACTTCAGTTAATTGTAAGGCTCTAGTCATCAAATCTTAATATGCTCAAGACAAAATTAAACTGTGGACCATGTCTCTACCGAATGCCTTTTCTGTCAGTTTTTCTTTGTAAAAAGAGGGGCTTAAAATCCTAATATTAAAAGCCTTTCCCAGATTGTGAAGGGGGCAAAAAAAAAAAAAAAAAAAACCCAAAAAAAAACCCCCAAAAATAAAATCCCCCGGGGGTTGAAAAAAAAATTTTTTTTGGGACACTTAATAAAAAAAAAAATTAAAAAGGGACAAAGTAGAGCACCATGGATCCCTGAAAGTATTTTGTATAAAGACTTGAACACACTGAGGAAAGAAAGCAGATAGCACAGAGATCCTGACCCGACAAACTCTTCCTGTGAATATGATGAAGAGGCCACTTATTTGTAGCCCCGGAGTGAAATGAAGAAGGAAGATGTTGGGAAATGCTGTTGTCAAGTTCTCTGTTGGAAAAAAAACATTTCTGCCGAACACACAACTGACCTCAGGTTTACATAGAAGTGTCTGAATTACTTTTGTCTGACTTGAAAATGCTATGGTGACAGAAAAGAGCACGCTACTGAAATTGTAAACAGAAAATGTAAATAGAAATGGAAAGAACTTTTACTTTAAAATCAATCAAAATGTTTTCAATTAAAACTGGAATTCAGTTCTTCATTGTTTCTTCTGCAGCTAATCATTAAATTCTCAGAATACTTCGCACATTCCCCCTGGAAATAATTTATTTAGTTTGAATAGGTTAGGCAGTTACTGGTATGAAGCTTATGGATATGTTTATGGCTTCTTTCCCTGAATTAGCATGGATAAATACACTCCAAGTGACATAAAAATCTTCTCAAGTGTCTCCTGAGACAGGGGAGCTCATGTAGCAAGTAATAGAGAAATTTCATTTGTATTTGTTTGCACTTATGCACAGCCCCATGCATAGGCTCAGGCTTCTGTTGCCATGGTCCCTCATGTATCTCCCAGTGTCCCTGATTCCTGTGCTCTCATTCACTGCATCCAGAGGGAAACCACTAACCTGCTCCATGTTTGATGTGGCTGACTCTCTATCAATATTAATTCTTTGTTGTGTTCTATGCTGCATGATAATAGTTATTTATATCCTCCCAGATCCCAGATATTTGCATTCACTGTTCTTCTATAATACTAAAAAATAATATATTTCATTAAGATACTTTAAATATTAATAGCAGTATTAATATTATAAAAATAATGAAAATGCATATCCACTACAGAATTTATTTCTCTGGGAAAAAATCAGTCTGTTTTCGTCTGGAGCTTGTTGGATGCCTGCATTTACAGTGAAGTGCCGAAATGCTATCTTCTTATTCTTTCCTCTAGAGACTGAAAAACAAAGCAAGGCTCAGTTATTCCAACCACACTGAACAATCATGCTGAGCTCTACCAGGACAAAATAATTTTGTGGTTATAGAATTCTGAGCCAGGCCTACAGTACATACTTAGTTGCTCCCTGTGGACAGACGAGAGCGGTTCAAAAGCGGAGATTTCATTTTATCAGTCAAAACAGTCCTCACACTCAGAGTTGCACAAACACCAGCAAGGTGTCAAGGGTGTCCCTACCAATGACTCTCTTCTTCCTCTTCATCATATTCTCCAGCTAAGCAGAGAGTTAAAACAATGGAAAAATATTTGGGGGGTGGGAGGGCATTTCAACTCATTTAAATGGTAAATAAAGCTAACTGAAAACTTAAGTTTCAAACAGGTCTATGTCAAAGAAGGCACTAATTATGAAATATATCATCTCTTAAATGGTCATCAGATGGAGCTCTGTATGTATGACCCATTTTTTTCTTGGGTTATGTTCAAAAGTGAAGAGGTCAGTGACAAGAGGAAATCCCTGCACATTCAAATCAAATTTTTAAAAAGAGCTAAGATGTATAGAATCAATTCATACTTTTTTTTCCTACTGTCAAGCAAGCATTGTCCAAACACAAATGTCTGAAAGGGGACACAGATTTGGAGACATGAGAATTACAAGTGGCTCTAAACTTCCCACATCTACTGCCCATAAATACATTCTCCAAAATTATGTACAGGGAGTAAGTTTTTGCTACCATGTGAAGGCCAAGAGATGCTGTTTGTCACCATAAAGGAATTCTGAAAGATCTCTGCTGTCTTGGTTTCAAAGACA
>VYZT01019838.1:205618-250491 GCA_013400735.1 Pomatostomus ruficeps | reverse complement strand
AGCGCTCTGCGGGGCTGTGCATTCCCTCGCCGCCCCCCGCCCCCCCGTGCAGTTTAAAATAAATCCAACAGGGGCCGTGTTTGCTGAGCTGATGTGCCCGGCTGATACAGATAGCGGCGGCGAGCCGCCCGCTTCTGTGGAAAAAGACTATTTTAAGTGTCATAATTAAGTTTAGTAGCCTTGTTTGGGCTCATTCACTGCTCGAAATAAAAAGGACTGGCTGCTTTTAGACCCTTTCTGAAGGGGTTGGCTAAGCGCCTCTGCACGTTCGCTTGGAGAAGAATGTTTTCTTTTCTAGTTTAATATTAGAAACTATATTTTTACTTGTTTAAACCGGATTTGATTATTCCTGTGGAGATTTTTTTCTTTCCCCCCCTTGCTATCGCTCAAATCTTTGTTCATTGTTCATTGACTGTGGAAGGCTGCTTAAATGTACGGAGAGAGGGGGGAGGCCCCCTCGGTGGTTTGATGTTGAAATAGTAAACCTGAATGAGGAGGGTGGCTGGAAAAGTGGACATTGCAGCTTTAATTAACTTCAAGATGCTTCAGCGAGGACCAGAGCGTAGTAGTGACGTTGCCTCATAAATCTGTCCAGTACAGTGCGTTGCATTGAACTATTACAGTATCACCATCATATTGAATATTCACTACCTATCCGGGAGCAGATTTGCATAATTGGATCTTTTTTAAATGAAACTTGTTCGCAAAAACCCAAACAAAACCAAAAAAACAAAAGCCCAAGTGAAAACCGCGGCGATCTGCATGATTATAAAGGGTTCAAACATATCCGAAAAGTAAGTGACCTGCATAAGTACATCAATAGGTTAAGTGCAAATAAGATGAGAAGTGCTTCTGAAAGCTGTACATTCCCTATGTGGTCTCTTGGGTTATTTCTCAATAGCGGGATTTTTTTGTAGCCTCAGGGATTTTAGGTTTTCTGTCTGCTTTCATAACTTTTTCCCTCACAGTTGTTATACAAGGTGAAGCTTTTGTACTATGCCTGTGTACCTGTACTGATATTTTTAAAGAAAATAGATTAACAGTTTGTAATTCATGCTGTTTGACTTGTATAATTACGGCTGCTGTGGCAGGGAAATGTGTATTTGCTGTTATATTTCTGGTTATCGAATAGATCATCACTAAATATGTCAGAATATTCAAAGATTGTTCGTGTATGTGTTTGTGTATGCTTAAAAATCGACTTAGTTAACTGAGCTGTTACTTCTTAAATCAGAGAGGCAACTAGCTTTTTAATGTGTGTGTACCCCCACATTTGACGAAGGATGAAGATGAGTGAAGTAATTAAAAATACCAGCAATTTTTAGAGTGAATTTGTAGCCTCTGTGTAAACCCCATCCCCTGCTAACCGAGTGGCTGGATGGCAATATTGCAGTTTTGGGTCGGGCAGGTTTAGAAGTGTTTTGTAAAATCAGATGCTGCTGTTTCGGATGCTGCGAGGGAAAGTTGTGGAGTGAAGGCAGCTGCAAGCTGGAAGTTGCCTCGTGGGGAAAGGGAGCAGCCCTCCGTGGGGCGAGCCGAGCAGAAGTGCAAAGTCTGCGTGCAGCCCCAGCCTTGTCCCGGCTCTCCCCCCTCGCCGAAGGCTGCTTTAGTTATGATGTCATTCTGATAGTGGAGAGCAAATGTCTCCTGATTCTACCATTAAACGCCTGGCTGATTTGCCTGATAATGATAGCATTGACGTCCTGCTCCTTGACAAATGCAAGCCCTATGAGCCCTATGAATTAACTTTTTTCCCATAGCTGAGAGCCAGCTAGCTTTACGACTCATGAATGTAGCAGCACTTCTTTGACAGATTACTTTGAACCTCCTCAATTCTGCAAGAAACCCCCTTCTCTAAACACCACTCCCGTTAGGCTGCCAGCAGACCCCTGGACAGTTTGGGCCTGATTTGCAGGGCTGCTGAGCATTCATCACTTCCACTGACTTCAGATGGAGTTGTGGGTGCTCAGCAGCTTTGAAAATCAGGCCCTGTGTTCAGTCAACAGATGATGCATTTTTTTGGCTTGTTTGGTTGTTTTTTTTTTTTTTTTTTTTTTTTTTTTTTTTTTTTGTTATTGTTTTTTAAGTTAGACAGCTAAAGAGGGCTCTATGATTTCTAGTCATTATAAAAATATTTGTAAATAGCTTGAGTTGTTTGTCCTAGTCTGGTCTGGTTTACCCTTTCTGTTATGCTTTTTTTTTTGCATTTTATTTTCAATTAATCTTCTAGTGGATGTGCTGTTAATCTTCATAAGAAAAGAATCATAAATGAGTTGTTTAAAGTTTTCAGAATGTTGTAGAAGAAAAATGTTTCCAGTTTGGTACCAAGTGCTGAGGGATTCGATTGCTGTTTCAGAACGTGCACTAGAAGAGAGTCTCGGTACAGTTGCTAAACCCTGCGACTGGGTGCACTTTCTCATGTCTGCTCTGCCTTCAGATTTTGCTCGTGACTCTGAATTTCTATCCCTGCAGGTAAATGAGATTTAATATGATGGGGTTTTTAAAGTGCCAGTGACTTAAACTTTGTTTTTGTGTGCTGTTACGATGATGACAATTAACAACTGCAGATGTAAGAAAGGTCAGCCTCTCTGTTACTTTTGCAGGGAATGAACATGAAGTATTTGCAGGCTAAAGCTGTGTTTTGCAAATGATTTCCTGAAGATACAAGTTGCTGTGATGGAAACACTGTATTAAAACTCTTTTGATAAATTGACTATGTCTTTATTAATGGAAAAGAAGAAAAAAGAATTGTTCTACGGGCTTTTTGACTTCTGAACATATTTAAGCTCTAATACTCAGCAAGTTGTCTGGCACTGTCTTCAGTGTAGACTTTTATATAATGAAGAGGCTGATTGTCATATTTTTGTCCATGCCAGAGGCCAATAACCCAACCCATTCATTATCAGAAGAGAGTAGCCTGTAAGTTGCAACATCAGTACCACTGTTTTGCTTGCAGCAATGAAGACAGTGCTGAGATCAGAAATTGTGATCTTCAGTACAGAAAGCTGACACATTAGGTTGTTTACCCACCATGGAGCCTTAGGTGACCAAAGAGATTTGCATTAGAACAGATGTAGAAAATCCACTAGTCCATTAAAATGGGCTGTGCTTATTCCCTGGGAAGCACAAGTTTCATCAAGTGCAGGGAAATCAGTAAGAAGTAATTTTTCCAAATGTTGATTTTTGCTTAAAGTTGAGTTTGAATTGCACAGGTGTTTTTAGAGTGCCTTGACTAAAAAAAAAAAAAAAAAAAAAAAAAAAAATATTTCNGCCTTGACAAAAAAAAAAAAAAAAAAAAAAAGACATGATTTTTATGAACTTTATGAAAATGGAAACTAAAGCCATAGATAGATAGATCTATTTTTCTAGTTTGAGTGTGGACAATTAAAGACTTTTTTTAAAAAAAATCTTCTGATTTGTGTTTTAATAGGATTGTAAGTGAATTTAAATTTTAATTTCCGAATTTCTCTCAGATACCTGAGTAGATGTATATCGGCTCTTCAAAATGCTTAAAACATCTTGAAAAACTATTTTTCTGTCCTCTCTTTCATACCTTGCGTTTCCCTGAGTTGCAAGCAATTTGGATTCAGGAAAAGACAACAGAGATGAAAAGATAGAATACATGCTCTTTCTTTTATAGAAACATGAATAAACTTATTTCTGGCAACTGTAGATGGAAATCCAAATTTCTCTAGTGAAGAAACTCCAGGCACAGATATTCGTGGAAGAGGAAAAAAGGATGAGCTCCTGAAAGAAAACATGTAAAAGTAAAATAATTATGATGCTTAATTGGCTGATCTCAGGGTTATTGTACAGCTGTGCAGTTCTGACTTCCAGTTGTGTGGCCGAACATGGAGCAGGAACTTCCTCGGACCAAGCCACGGATCCGAATCTGCCCTTGGCTAGAAACAAGTGAGAACTGCAATGATCCGATGGATGTTTAACGTGAAATGACCGAGGAGCGTCTCTCTGAATCTGAGTGGATCACAATAACTGCTGTGACATTTTCACTCATATTGGCAGGTTAAGCAACGAAGCCAAGCACTGAGTGAGAGATTTGAAGCATCTTTTCAGGGACAGCAGAGATCCAGATGAGGAAAGAGGCAGGGGAATGGGGTAGCGAGGGAGGATTTGGGCTGCCTCTGCCCAACTGCACCAAAGCTATCACTAAATATGCTCCCAGAGGTAGGATTCTCCCAGTATTCTCAATTTGGCACCTTTCCCTTAAATTTAAATTTGCTCTAATTTTCAGGTGCATCTTACTAGATAACCAGATGCATCAAAAAGGCAAAAGAATTACAGAGGAGTAATTATAATTAGCCTAGTTGCCTGTGTTTTTTAAAAATTGTAAGACGGGTCCTTGAAAGTATTTTGAAGTCACTGTTTTTTACAGGTCTTAATCTAAATACTCCATGTGAGATTGTTTTCTAAAGAGATGGGTTCATCGGGTCAAGTTGAACTATATTAAAGACAAACAATTTTGTTATAATCTGACTGTCTCTTAAACACAGATGAGGAAAACAGAACTAAAATAGCCACAGGAGCCTCAATATCTGATCTTTCCTCCATTGTGCATTACAGTATTTGAGACTCCCATAACCAAAAGCAGAATTAGGTAATTCCCTACAAGTATTTGCCATGTTCTGAAAAAGGCAGCACTGCCGGTCCTGGTAGGATATGAACAGACAGATCTGCAGGTAGCAGTGCCTGGAAATAATGATGATGGCTTCATTCCCGTGGCGTGGGGCAAGCAGCAGAGCCTCTTCGAAGCAGCAGCTCGTTTTTCACGCGTTGGTGTTGAACTGTCCAGCTGTAGGAATCTGGGACTCCCAGAGCGAGCGAGTGCTTGCCAGGAGGCTGGAGCTGGTGAAGATCAGGCAGGGGTTATCCCAGGCGGGTACCACAGTGCCAGGGAAAGGCTGCTTGGGAAAATTTGGCCCTGTCTCAGTTTTGTGAACAGGAGAAGCCAGCAAGGGACAGAAAAAGGAGAGTATGAGCTGACTTTGACCTCTGAGAGGGCTGCAGGGGAGGTTGGTGGCAGTGGCCACTATGGGACCACCTGTGGCCACTACTCTGCCTTGGAGCAGCGTGGGATGTCCTGGAGAGCCTTCCTTGTCATCAGCCTTGGGTGGCTCAGGGTCCCACGGTGCAAAGGTGTATGTGGCACTCCTGATCTTTCCCGTTACAATAAACTTGTTTCAGGCTTTGTGTGAATTTCGTTATGGTTTCTTTACGTCACTTTTTTTTTTCCCGCAGTAAGTGCTGTTAGAAACTTTTCCTCCTGTTTTTTATGCCTTTGGGATATTCTGCTGCAGTCACTGTGGTTCTTTGTGGGGAGGATGGGAGCCCTCTTGAGCCCATTAATGCTACAAAGGGGTTGCTATCAAGTACCACAGTCTGCTTGGTCACAACAGGGCCATGTGCAGCGCTCCCTCCATAGTCCTGGCCCCTGCTGATCTGGGAGCTAGCCTTGGTAACCCATGTCATAGCACTGTCTTAGGTTGCCAGCCTGGCCTTAAATTTATTTTTCTAAATGATAGCATGCAGTGTTAATGTTTTATTTCACCATCATAAGCTGGCCTCCATAGATTTGCAGACATTGTAACCATCAATCTGGTCACTGGAATACCAGTGGTGGACACAGATAGAGTGGATAGGTCTCTTCAATCTAAAATTTAGAAAAACATGGGTAAATAGGAAATTCAGGCAGAATAACTCCATGCAAAGGACATATGGAATAAATTATCAGCAGGGGAAGGATAAATGAGTTCAAGGAAAGCCTAGGTTTGTTTCTTGAGAAAGAGCATGTGAGACCTAGGGTGAAGAAAGCAAGGAGGTGTAAAGTCAGGTTTCTATTAACAAATGCTAACATGGTGGGCTGAGTGTTCCTCTCCTAACATTTCTTTTGATAGCTCGTTTGGATGAGTTACATTTAATTTTCATCTGTGTTTCCTAACACTCGTTCCCTAGATCTTGTTGTTTCTTCAAGGGTCCACAGAAATCTTATAACACAGGACAGTGCAACATTTTAGTTTTCATAACAGTTTTACTCAAGGGAACGACATGACAGTGAAGTGTTGATCAAATGAATCAGGGAGAAACCTTTTCTTCTCTAGCATTAGTTTGTAATTGACAGGAGAAGTAGGAACTGCCTGCTATGCTTGGGGCCAAGGATTTTTGATAGGTGGGTGTCCTAGTTCAACCATATCAGTTCTGAAAACAACACTCATGGAGCCATGCTCTCTCCCCCTTTTTTTTTTTTTAAACTTTTATATCTCAAAGGTTTGCATGAATACTGTTGTGGGTTTGAGTCTATACTGGGACATCTGAGATTATTGAATGATGAGGGTTGACTTGATGTATGAAAGCACAACACTAGTTTTAAAATTGTTGCTTCAAGTAACTTTTACCTTCATTTTGTTAGAACATATCCTGCATTTTTGAGGAAAATGATGAATCTCTCTTTGCACAGGAAAGTGCAAAAAGTTTAGCAAATTTTTTCTTGATTTTGATGTGATTTCTAAGCTCCAATTCTGCTTTTGTTATTTCAGTCTGGGTAGGACTGAGTCAGTCCCTTCCTTACCTGGTGAATCTCATGTGATTCTTAATTTCACTATAAGTACAACGTGCAACTCCACTCTTTCCTGATTAAACTTTTTCTCATTTCATTTTTTCACATACAAAAAGGAATCCAACTTTTTGAGTTAAAAAAAATTGCAAAGATTATAGGCAACCCAAAACCAAATCGTGCAATAAAATGACTATTTATTACCTTTTTAAAGTAACTGCTCTTCATTGATTCATTGAGATTTTGCCATATCATTCCTTCCAGGGCTAATAAAATAACTGGTAGAAGTTAACCCAGTATCTTTATTAGTACCGTAATACAGACTAAAAACCTCTACTGCTCTAACTACTCCCTCCTTTGGATTTTACCATAAAATGTCTCTTAAAATAGCTCAGCTATTTTGAAATATTCTTTACTGTTTTAAACATCAAATGTTCAAGCATCTTTCCTTTTTTTTTCACTTGAACACACAAAGCTGTGTGCCTGTGCCTGCGATAAATGGACATGCTATGAGATAAATGAGCAATAGGAAACCCACAACTTCTGGATGAGAATTTCGATCTTTTGTTTGGTTGGTAGTATCTTTGGCATGCTAAGGGCTTTCCAAATATAGGAGTATAGTTTCTGGCCAGAACTGGCTGCCATTTTATTATTGCAGTTGAAAAATACCAGTTCATTAGTTTGCATCAACATGCTGCATCTTTGAAGGATTTCTCAGGTCCACAATTGAATTTCTGCTCAAAATGAAAGAGTTGCATCTCTGCACTTCATTATGAACTGGTGATTATGGAATGCACCTGGGTCACTGGAGAGCTGGATTCAGATCGTTCCTCTCTATCTGATTTGAATCAGGTTTTTCAAATCAAGTTTCTCACATCCCAGGTGAGTGCTTTAAAAACACACTTTGGCTCTTCTTTTTAAGCTCCTGCTTCAGGCTATTCCAATTTAAATAATCATTTAATTATTCAGTGGGTCAGAAGAGAACCGACTCTTGGCTGGGGCACTCCAGTGTGATGTGAGAGACTGAATCCAACTGGTTTCTGTTGCAGAGTCTCGCAGCCTGCGCTCCTGAGTGTGACATGGTGAGAGCAGTCGTTTCCGTACTGTTGTCTTGCTGGCTTTTCCTTTTGAAAAATTGCAAAAGGTATCAGGTTAGTCCCAGAGGAGAACAAAAGGAAATTCTAAAATCTTCAAAGTATTTGTGATACTCAAAAATTCTTTCTTGCATAGTTCACAATTCAGCTTTTATAAGAGTGAGTTGGTGATGGGTTGCATCCTTATAATCCAAAAAATTTTCATCTCGAAATGGAGTTTTGTTGCTGTTATTTTTGTTCAGTGGATTATGTGTTTGAACATGATATTCTTATGTCCCCCTGAGTACTGAGTGTGTAGCTCTACGAGGTGTAGTGGGTGAAACATTAACCCTCTCTCCTGGTGCTGCCTTGGACCTTGTGCAGCACAGAGTTTGCTGGGGATCGCTCTGTGTCTGGCACTACTGGGAGGAGGAAAGAAATGCCAGTAAACGCCTGAGAGCTGCAAGGGATACTGTGCTGTTACTGTTCCTTCTTGCAGGAAGACCCTCCTTTGAGGTGCAGAAGATCTGTGAAACTGGCAGGTTTCTCTCTCAGGCTCTCTTAAAAAGCAGAGAAGAAATGTCTTAATCTGTGGATGGGGAATCCACAAAGGGAGGAAACCCTTCTTTTCTTAGAGATAGAAATACTCATTTTGATAGCTTCTGTTTCCTCTGTCTTTCATTCTTAACTTCTCTGGCAGCACAACTCTGCCAGAATCCATGCTGTATTGGTTGGTTCCCCTTCTGGCTGCTCTGCAACGGTGATGGATGGGAGCCAAGGGAATAAATATAGCTCTGAGTTCCAGTAGTAACCCCCTGCCACACTTCTACACAGAAACTGGGAGGTCACGGGGGGAGAGGGAGCGGGCAGGCTCAGGTCTGACTTCAGCCAAGAGGGTGTCTGTGCTCCCTGAGGAAGGGGAAAGGTGCTGCACAAACCCACTCCTGCCTTTGTTTCCATGCAGAGCTGAAGGGATCTGGAGATCTATTTTAAAAGCATTACCATTGGCTGTGCAGTTTCCATGTGAGTTTATTAAATGTGGACATTTTTTATATGTAAAAATAACTTCACCATTTTGTTATTTCCTTTTACGTATTTCACTCTGGTTGGAAAAATGAAATCAATCTAGTCAGCTTTTCATCAGTTTCTCTTTGGCTGTCATGCAGTTGCACAATGCTGCAGTGCTTGGCTAGCAAAAATGTTTACAACGAAAAATTGTTTTCAATGGGATTAAAAAAAGAACCATGGAAACATTTTTATTGGTCTTCAATTTTTGTGCAACTTTGATTTTTACAAGACCTAAACTACATCAACGGTGCTGCTCTAATTTGATCATAAAATGATACTCTATTTTTATATGTACTTGCAAGGTATAGACAAGATACTGCTGCTCCCCTCTGTCACACAGTACAAAAAATTCTAGCCTGAATATTTCTTAGCAGCTGGTTCAAAGTCCATGGAAATCATGAGCACCTTGCAGGTGACTCTCAAGGGCTGGGGGTCAGACCTTCCACCTGTGTGTAAATACCTGTTGTAAGTCACTTTAAACAGTCTGAATCATTTAGAACTGTTCTGAGTTGATCTCTGATCTATTAATGCTGTGAGATTGCTACAGCTGAGGTGAATCTGGGGATATGCCTGCAACCCTTAGATACCTTTACTGCTGCTGGCACCTATAGGAATCTCACACATGGAGAGTATATAAAGTCAGATCCTTGGAAGTTTGACTGTAATAAAATCCTAAGACTAAAGTATTGGCTGACAGTTACCCTTTGCATCAAACTCTTAAATTATTTTTTAAAAAAGCACTTGTGATGAGTGTTGAGTTAGTTTGGATTTTAATTTATTTTGCTTTACAGTTTAAGTAGCAAAAGGCTCTTCTGGGGATGGCCTGGATTTGTGGCTACTGATGGCTGCTTTATGGATGTGTGGACTGGGGCAGTCTGGGGAGGCACTGCACCTCTCCAGGGGCTGCTGCCACTAAAACCAGAGAGGAATTACACAGGCGCCCTGAGCTCCCCTCCCTCTGATTCTGACACTGCCTTCATCCCGTGTCCCTCAGTAGCCACCATGAGCCTACCATATAAATGAGGAATGGGCCCCCTCGGGTACGCTTTGAAAAGGGAAAGCTTTCCTCTTAGAGAAACATGAATTTCACAGGGCCCAAGCTTGCAGATAAAAACTCTTCCAGTGCTTTTATGATCAACATTCACTGCTGAGCTCACTAATTGAAGACCTTAATGAATGTTGTAATGACCAGGTCTGTTGTTGTCACTGATTCAGTATCTTGTTTTCAGGTGTGAGCTGGCTGAGCCAAATTTAGTTTTCTTCTAACTGAAATCATTGTCACACAAGCAAAAAAAAATCACCACAACCCCCCTGCTTTATAAATATAATATATCACAGCCTCTTTCAAACACCAACTGTTGATTGGCTACTTCCCACGTCATGATACTAAATCATTGACTCAGAATATTAACCTTTTGCTTGCTGAACAAAACTGCTGCACTGAACTCACATCCACCATTATGTTAGGCAGAACTTGAATTTGATAACTGTTGTGGAAAGAAACAAATTTTCATGCAGGCTTTTTCTGTTATATTGGGAAAGGTACTGAAATTTCCAATTTACATTTTTAATAAGAACAGCTGGATTTGAAAATAGTTTACACATGTATAATCTGTAATATAACACAATTTTCATTCTCCTGCCCTGTAGTTGGTATAGAGATCTAAAAGTAGATTTGATGCCTCTGTAAAATACAGTCTGGCCACTCCATATTCTTCAATTGCATGACACTTGTTCATGTCCTGTTTTCAGAAGATAACATCTCCTTTTAGATGTTGATGTTTTTAACCAGATGAGGACTATTTTTATGGGTGTGCTTTGCTTTGATGAGGTTTTCTGTTGGGAGATTGAGCTTTTGAAGATGTGCTTCATACATTTAAGTCAAATGAAATGCTACCTAGCAGAGCAAAGAGCTTCTCTCCTTTATAGATTTACAAATAAGTTCTCAGAAAATTTTTACTGTTGCTTGTTGTTATGACACATCATATATTTTTCTGATTGTGCATTCTTTTCTTGGTTTTAATTATATTGTGGAGCAAATGTCTTGTTATTTAAAAAATAACATGGCTCAATTTTATCATTTCTGATTCAATAATGAAAATACCCTTGAAGACCCCGTCACTTTTTTCTTCCTTTAAGATGCCAATAATCTCTGCTCCTTTCTCTCTGGTGCTGGTGGTGGAGCTGAGCAAACTAAAGATAAGGGAAGGAGAAGCACTGGCTGTCAGCATGCTTGCAGCTGTGTGTGCAGGTAGCAGAGCAGGATCTCTTGGATCAGGGCTTCTGGATTTGCCACAATGCCTGGGAAATTGTCAGGAGAAACAGGGCTGGCAGGTAAAGGGAGGAGGAGTGTTGCACATGTCTTCTCATACTGAATTTGAAGACAACTTTTCCTCCTTTGGGTAATCTCTTTTTATTTGAAATAGGAAATTGGTTAAACAAAAGGAGGGGCAGGAAGTATCTTCAACTCTTTTCATCCTCTGATCAGAGGTGTGTTTTTTTTCCCTAGAATTATCCAGAAAGCAGCTGTGAATAATGGAAGTTCTCCTTGTTAAACTGGAAGTTCTGCTATACTTGGCAGACATTTGTACCTTGTTCTGGGTCCGAGGTGTTCCCGTGTGCACCTGCTGAGTGTGGAATTTAGTCCTGTCCCGTTACTTCCATTTAGGATTTGCCCTCTCTTGAGATCAGTGTTCAGCACTAGGGCAGCTTTTATAGGTTGGATAGGGATCATTTATTCCTATAGAAATAAGAGGACTGAACAGCAATGTACAATCAATATGCAAAAGCCTACTAAGATAATTTGTATTCAAATGTGCACAGCATTAATTCTAAACAGTCTTCAGCCCTTATTTTGTCCAATGATTGCTGGACATCTAGGTGAAGAAGGCTCTTCTAACTTATTAGTTTATTATCAACAATATTGCCAACACTTAAACTCTCAATTAGGTAACCCAGTTACCTATTATTCTATTAGGGCTTGCTGCTCTCGGATTGAAGTCCATACTGAAACACTTCTGGCCTTAGCACAGGTGCCCCATCCTTCTATGAGCAGGTGTATGTGGAGTTTGGCAAGTGTACAAGGAGAATGTAAATAATAATTACTGAAAAATAATTTAGTATTTAAAAGATGCTTGCATGCCTGTCTTATAACTGTGTGATACGGAGACACTTCTAAAAGGTATAAATACACCTGTCTTGGAGAAAGTGATACGGCAAGAGTAAGAACATTTTAGAATGGTCACAACTTTTTATTATGTTCAATTCTTTTTTCCCTTGGTCTACATGCTTAATTTTTCTCAGGAAGGCTGTATATTAACAAAAGTTTCTGTAGCTTATAGGAATTCTTTAGTTTGTGGGAAGGATCATATGTACCTTCAGCTGTGAGTAATTTGTGGATATAATTTGTTTCATGAGCTCTCTTTCAGATTTTATAAACAAAATCTTCACATACATGTAAGGGCAGTCAGTTAAGGCTGTTCAATGCCAGACCTTACTGGTACAGAGTTATAAATCCTCCTGTACTGCTTCAGCTGATCTCATATGGAGCATTTCTGGGATAACATTTGATCCTGACTTAGTGTGGAAGCAGTGGTATTGAAACGTGTTTAGTTGTTTGACTAAAACTGGATGTCAGGTGCTAAAGTATGTCTGTGCTGGATTAGGTCCTCTGCAGTTGGAAAAAGTCAAAGTAGTGAAAAATCCTGGTCACAATTCAGTTAGTTTATGAGTTAGGCATCACAGTGTTTTCAAAACCTGCAATAAGCCATATTACCTTCTTGTTTTTTAAAACTTTATCTGTTTCTCCCATCAATAATCTGTGATTGCCAAAGTCTGTGTGGTCTCATAATCATTTTTCAAATTCACTGGAATAGTAGTTCCTTCAAAAAAGTGGTTCAAAGGAAGAGTTGCTTTTCATACTTTAGAATAGCTGTGGTCTTGAATTACATTTAGAAAAAGATGTATTAAATATAAACAAATACAGTGTTCATGTAAACGTTAATTAAGCTCACATCACAGAACTGTGCTTTTTTGTGAAGAGCAGGAAAATTCTTCTCATTTTCTTGTTCTTTCCACCAAGGCTTGTCTGGCACTATTCCAGCAGGAGCTCCCCACAGCAGGACCATTTCAGACACCCCAGGGCTCGGGACTGTTCCCTTTGCCCATGACCACTCCTGGCTCTGGAGCTGCTCGGTCTCTGGAGCAGGTCCTGCCAGGGTGGCCTGGATGGGCCCTCACCAGCTGCAGATGAGGAAGTGTGGAAGGCAGGGGACTCTGAGGAGTTTGATATCACCACACACAGGGAATGAAGACAGAAAATACAGGTGGGGAGTGGCCAGGACAGGCAGCGGCTGGAGTGCCACTGCTCACACCATGTTGGAGGTGGAGCATTAGGGATCCAGGGGCTGCAGACCATGGCAGCTCCAACTTGGAGGCCCAGCTGAAGAAGAGGAAGGCGAAGAAAGAATGAGGGAAGTTTTTTTATTGTGTCCCAGGATAATGCTGTCCTCCATGCATTCAGATCAGAGCAGCCCACAGCCATATAAAACTGCTCTTACACTCCACAGGTTGTTCTGTTGAACTAATATTTGCTGTTTTAATTTTCTTTGTAGACCTTGATATCAAAGTCACTGCTCTTTCCCTTCTCATTGGAACTCTTAGTAAAATAAGAGATCTGTACCAAATATCGAAGAATTAAGTGTAACAGAATGAAAAATTAACGTGCTCAATATCATAAGTAATGATCTAAACAAGGTGCAATGTCATTCTGCTTGCCAAAGACTGAGCCCGCGTTTGTCCAAAACCAGATTATGTTCTTCATCTCTCTAATGGCACGATTAGAAAATTCATATTGGAAGCCAGGACCTTATTTGTGATGCTGCTTCTCCTTTGGGGCTGATATTGAAGCACAGGCACAGTATAAAACTTCAGAAAGAAGGCAAATATCAGATAGTTTTAGCTCAGGATTAGCAGCTAGGACTCTTGAGTGTCATCTGACCATTGATTATTTGTCAGATAATGCAATTACATTTAATGGAGGGCACTGCTCAGGAGTTACACAGTTTAAGTAGCACGTTTGGGTTTTATGCACTGTACCATGTTCGCAGTCACAGCGGAATCATGAGTGACATTTGACACTTGCTTGTGGTGGTACTTCTCCAAAGCAGCTGCACATCACAATGCTGAAAAAACCCATAAAATGCCTGTCCTTGCTACCAAGTCATGTTTACGCTGTCCCTGAGGGGCGGAGGCTGCCCTAGAGAGCCGTGTTGGAGGATGGTGTCCCGTGTTGTGTGCCTGTCAGTGAGCTGACACCCTCGCTGCTGCTTGTGACATGTCACTTACATGAAACCATGCAGTACTGCTGCAGCTTGGGGCACAGCACAGGTTATGCAGCAACTGCAGTCTGTTTTTGTCTGTCTGACAGACCCGCCAAGAGACGCAAAAGTGAGTGACCCCCCAGATTTCAGGGTTTCTGCACTGCCATTAAAAGTGAACTAATGATGTGCCTAAGATGGTTTGAAATGAAACAGAGGAGAATCCTGTCCCTGTCCTCACGTGAACCCTGATAATAACAGGGGGGACTTGACCATCTCCTTATTGCAGTGCACAAGGAGTGATTAAGTAAAATTCTTGCTTCTGTTTTCCTTATTGGCCTTATAGTCTAAGAATAAATCTTGGCTCCATTGAATAATGGGGACTTTTACTGCTGAGTTCCCTGGAACCAAGATTTTCTCTTCAAGATGATTGTCAACTTTACTCCTCCCATGGACAGGGTGCTGAATTGTGCTCCTCGGTCATTCCAGTGATCCTGAGAAAACACTCCCTACTCAAAAAGCCTAAGGCTGGTAGGCTGACATGTGGTTTTCTTCAGTGGCAACACCTGTGATCTTCTCTGACCCAGAAAAATGGCCCTGAATTTCAGGTGCTGGGGCAAGCCCTAGGACATCCTCTAATGCTCTTCTAGGCAGACTTGCTGTCAGTCCTGGCTTGGCCATACCAGGGTTTGAGTAGAGTTCCTCAGGTTGTCACCTGCAGACAGGAGAGCTCCTGACTCTTCACAGTGGCAGTCAGGGAAGCCGTGCTGACTAAGGGCTCTGATGGCCGTAATGTAAATACTCCATCACACAGAAATGAAAACGTGATGAAGTATCTGAAGTGGGTTTATTCATGACAAGGCAGTGTTTAGCTCAAGCCTGTTTCAGACTTTGATACTCAAAGGGATAGCCTTGATTTCAGCGACACTGAAATCTCCAGACTGCATTTGCATGTTCCATGCTGGAAGGGGCTTCTGAAACCGTGACTCAGTTTCCATTGCCAAGAGTTAAGGTGTTCCAAGAATAGCTGCCTTAGATGGGGAATTTACACCCCTTAATCTGAACTTTTCCTTTTATTTAAACAAACAAACCCAAATTTTGAGGAGTTCGGTTAAGGCTGAGCTTCCTAAACTGTCCTAAAAGTTTCAGCTGGAAATAGGCAGAGGGTTCCAGCTGGTAACTGGGTTTTGAATCTGAGCAATCCTACTTTGACTGTTATTGATTGTATAAGCAGAAGTAACAGATTTCAGTAGAAACCAAAAGGGAGAGATGAAAGTCCTAAGACAGCTCCTCTCCCGCACGCCTCAGAAATCCCAGACTCTGTCTTGTCCCATCTGTACAACTGAGAATTTTTCCTCTTCTAATTGGAAATTAAACAGCACAATCAAGTTAAAGAACTGAAGTCTACAAAATGTAGATGGGTATTTGTGTGTTTAAGTTCTCGGAGAATTTTGGTAATTACGTGCATAGTTTTGCAATCCTGAGGATGTCCAGCAGTGGCGAAGCATGTGGCTGAACACTGCTGTGGTGCATGCAGATAATTCATATTTTCATAGGACTTGATAGTCAGCATGGGAGTAATCTCAGACTTGGCTAATGAAAGTGGCTGCACCTGGTTGAGATCCTGCTGGAAGCTTTGCTCTGTCAGAGATACTTATGTGTGGGTGCTTCCTACTTTATCAACCTCGTCCCTTCCCTGTGCCCTTAGGCTTCGTTGCGTTAAGGAACTGAAACACTTGAGATCGTCGCTGTTTTGGCAAAAGCTGGCTCTGCATAAATGCGAATGTCTCTGAAGGCTGCTCTTGCATGCAAAGTTATTTGGTTACTTGAAAATGTTTTTTTATCTGATAGCTGAATCATTGCCTTTTTAAGCTGCAGCTTAAGTTCTGTATAGGTTTTATAGATAACAGCGTGGCTTTATGGTTTTTCCTCTGAACTCTGCCTACATTCAGCTGGTGGCTTCCACATTGACCGATAAGTTGGATTTTGATTCCATGGAAGTTGCCCTTTGGTGCAAAGATTCTAAAATCAGTGCGACCTGGTAGAACACCAGGCACCCTGTGCAAATGAAAATGTGCTGTCCTCAGCTGTCAGTGCAGTTTGCAGAGAAATGAGCATATGACAGCAATTTGAATGTTGAACCTTCTTTAATTCAACACATCATTTGGTTTCAAAATAGTTAAGTAAATTGTATTTAAATAATTGTAAACATTCCAAATAGTCATCCAAAACAAATTGTACTTTGCATAATCGTAACTTAGGAACAAAATATTGCAATATAAATCAAGGAAGGGTGAAAAAAAATTGGTAAACAAAGAAAGTACGTTTAAATTTGTTCACATACTTATCCTTAGAAGATATTTGACAAAATTTTTTGTGGTTAAGGTACTGTGTAAAATTTCAGACTAGTGTGGGTTAAAAATACTTAATATCTTTTTATTGCTCCATCCCTTTGAATATTTATTTTCTGAAACTTGAAAGCTGTGTGCGGTATGACTTTTGCAGTGCAAAAGGCTTTTCATTCCATAAAGTGCCTAGAAATTCGTTATGTGATCAGTTATATAAATAGGCTTATTGTTTAGAATGTGTCTAAAATGAAGCCTGTCCTTTAGCCATTTTTTTCCCCTCTTATTAAATTTTTAAAGACACATATTTCAAAACCAAACAAACCAATTCCAAAGGGTTTAATTTTCTTCTGTTTCTCCCAAATTGTACAGTGTGTTCTAACAATTTAGGCTCCAGTTTGGCTAGTGGGGAGTCTTTCATTAGAAAACACGTGGTAGCAAAACATGTATTTTTTGTTAAGAAATAGTGAATGATATAATAATTGTAAAGGACATCTACAGCATAATGACAGTTATGTGTTTTTCAAAGGAAAATGCAAACAATAGGTAGAAGAAAGTAAAATCAATAAAAGGACATTGTATGAATATATCTGGTCCATTAGTTACAGGGAAATCTATTCTGTTCAATCTGAAATCACATTCAGCTTATGAGGTGGATAAATAAAAACGTTAGGTCCCGGTTATGTAGTCCTTTCTCCTTTTGAGCTTAATGGCAACTTTGGATGAAATGGGACATCAGGATTAAAGCCCAAATTAATCATTGTGCAGCACGATTTTCATCACCCTCACCTCCAGATAGGTTATTGCCACCAAGTCAAATCACTGAGGGCTGTTTTCATTGTATGCTTAGCTACAGTTCCTGTGTTACAGAGGGAAAAAAGAGTCAAGAGTAGAGTATTCAGCTATGGAATGGAAAGGCACGTGCACCTGTGAAGTTTTATACCTGAAGGAGTCTGCTGGAAGTTTGCTTATTTAACTTCAGTCCTTCCTTCCTCCTGTTAGAACCATTGTGCAGTTTGGATAGAAAGGTATCGTGAGAGGTTGCACATCTGCTGCTCCCCCAAACCCTAAAATTTACTAGGGACAACTGATTTCCTCACTAGGATTTCTGATCCCTGTGTGCCAATTGTTGGCTGATTAAGGTCAATGATAGCACTTATTCAGTACTTTTATCGACTTGGATCATGTGATAGAAGTGATTGATTTAAGCACAGGATTGCTAATTTTCTATTGTAGCCATTTCTTCTATAGAGCCAGGTTTTACATTACCAGGAGTTATTTATTCTGTATTTAAAAGCAATTCATTTTTTCCCTTACAGGTAGGAGTGCCATTGCATACATTCAGAATTACATATTTCACTTGTGGGAGATGTTTTTGCCAATGTCAGATGTACCCTTTGTTTCCAGAGATCTTTGGATAGGCTGGGATTTCGAATAGCAGATAATAACATGCAGTGTGTATTATTGATGTTGTCTTAATTGTCTTATTGACAACTCACTTGCACTTGAAGAGGCATGCTAATATCAGACATTTTATGAGATTGCATATATTTTCATGACTGGAAGCCATAGCTACAAAATGATTTAAAAAGCACGCAAGTATTACTCATTAAAACACGTAAAATTTTTAAAATGCATTTTTGGGTCTACATTCGGCATCATCACTGTTTGGTTTTGTTAATCCAGTCTCTCTCACCCTTAATTTTCCTTTGCTAGTCCCTAATTAAGCTACTCATCGATATTTAGCGTGGAATTGGCTCCAAAGCAAAGTGCCATGCGCCACTACCATTACCTGAAAAAAAAGAGCTTGTAGGAATAGCAAATTATATGCCTGGAAGATATAAGAAGATGGTCATATAAAGGGAAAATACGAGTTATTTGCTTCTCCAGTGGCAAGGAGGGGGTGTAGAAGAGAGCATACATTGCATGCAGCTTAAAATTATAAAAATCTAGTTATGAATATACTAATTGTGGCATTCGCTTCTGGTGAAGTAGGTTCATTAAGATGTTGGAATAGTTTAGTTACTGTTGATCTCTTCTGAAGACCTGTGAATTAACTTGTGACGTTTTAAAAATTTAAAATCAATAAAAATAAAGCTACAGTATGTATCAGCATGAGCTGACAGATGTAGACAAGTATTAAGGAAAATCTCTTGCTGAGAATGATTGTAGCCTGAAGTATTCTATATATGAATGATCCAAGCATATTTTAAATCTCTCCCTTAGAAAACCTCCAGTTTGGACATCTGGGTCTCTTAACGTGCCTGTCAGGGTGAAGGGACCAGTTGCTGACATTACTTCTGGCAGCAGAGTCTTCTGGGTGCTGGTTTCTCTTGTGGCTCATAAGGACTCCAGCAGGGGCTGTTTGTTTCCAATCCCATTTGAAATGTGAACTCCTGTATTCCTGGATTGCTGTGAAACATGCATGGGCAGAATTTAATGTAAACTCTGCATGTCCTTTCCACCCCTTATTTTTCTGTCTCATGTTACTGTAGTGGATTTACTCTAGAATATTCAAAGGGAGGAGATGGTTTTCAGGTTGGTTTTCTCCTTCTCTGAGTGTAAAAATCTTTTATCTTGGACAAACTTGCACTTCTACCCAGCTCTGTTCACTGATACCTTGCCATTTTCCTTCAGATTTTTTCCTGAGATACTGATGATGAAGAACTAACTACAAATGAATTCTGCAAAATACTTTTAAAAATTGGCAATTACTTGTACCTGTCTGCTAGCTCCCTTCAGCATGTATTGCATTACTTTTGCAATTAAGCTTTGTCGTGCATCTTGAGGCTAAAGAACTTGGAATTCCCTTTTCTAAAAGGGTCTCTGTGATAGGTGTTTCATTACGGATCTTAGTGACCTTCTAAGTTTTTGCCACATTTATACCACTTCAATTTCACCTCAATAAATCAGAGGAAGGTCTAACTCTTGGTATTTCTTTAAGTGGGCAAATGAAGAAATTTTATATCATATGTAAATTTATAGTATTGAATTGTGTTTATATGCTGGAGTGCCCTTTTAGATAAATACTATAGATTTGGGGGCAAATTCTGTCTGGTGAAATTGATAACTGATAAAATCTGCCTCTGAAGTATCTGAATCCAAAGGTTTCATCATTGATCTCTTGGTTCTTGTACCATGTTTCCCACCCCCCCCACCACCCTTTTTTTTTTTTTTTTTTCTTCTTCACAGAGGGAAAACAGATGTTGCAGAGGGGAACAGGGAATGACAAAGGTATCCCTACAGACCCTAGTTGCAGTTCTGGGTGCTCAGCATCCACAGTAGTTTCCAGTAGGCAGTGGTTATGCACAGCTCAGAAGTGACCTCTGCATGCTGTTACCCTGCATTGTGAGCGTGTGGATTGGCCCTGTCTGAGGATCTTGTGCTTGATTTCTAAAATAGATCAAGTAGTGTATGCCTGGAGCAAAAGGTGTCCATCTGTGAAATATGAGCTTGAATGACCATAATATCAGGAGAAAAATGGATGACACCTGAAAATTAAATTTGTTGATAAAGCACTGGACAGAACTTCATTCCTAATTCTTTTCCTGACTTTCAATGTGACCTTGAGAAGTTCATTGGGAGGTGATTTTTACAACTGCTGAAGGCCTCTTGCTACTAATGAGTCTTGGGGTTGCAGCTGGGGCACTAATCACCTCTGAAGCTCAGACAGTGCTTGCATCTGTCTGCCAAGTGGGTAAAAGGATTTTTGCAACCTTTAAGAAATATTATGATATTATTGATGAAAAGTATAGGAATATACTTTTGTTTTAATAATTTGTTAGGAAAAATGAGGAGGGTCTGTGCTGTCTGAATGAGTATAGGTGGAGGAAAATCTTGTTGCACATTCGCAGGGTGGTAACTTTGGCTAGTGTGAAAGAAGTGCCCTTGCAAAAGGCCAGTGCCCCCCCCCTTGCCCTTCTGCCTGCTGCTGGCAGTGAAAGGTGCTGGTGAGAGAGGCCAAGTGAGCCCAGATGCTTTTGGTGGTCCACTTTCCTCACAAAATCCTGGTCCCCACTGTCATTGTAGTGATGTTAGAGTGTACATCCCAGTCCTCACCATATGTACCTGCAGACCACAAATCTGTCTAGTCTGCAGTGTGTTTGTGCCCCTCCTTCTGTGGCAGCATGGTTCCAAGCTTACTGATGTTTGTGAAAAGAAGTATTTTCATTTTTCATATGGAGCAGCCACTCCTTTATAATTTTATTTGACCTTTCTGATACCTCTGACTGCACATTCTTTCATAGGACAAGGCCAGAGTTGTCCACAATGTGCTGGACATGGGTGCACCAAGGCTTTCTGCTGTGGCAGAAGGGTGCTGTCCATCCTGTTCTTAATGCCCTGCTAAATGAACGACTGAGGCTGTGTTTACCCTTTGTATGTTACTGAGCTGATGATTCCAGGGGACTGTCAATTCCAAGATCTCTTTCTGTGCTTACGTGCCATTTCCAAATTCAGTGTTATTGTACGTGGCTGTTTGGATTGCTTTCCCCAGATGTTAAACCTTCACATTTTTATGTGTTGATACTCAGCTGCCACATTTTTGCTCACTTGCTCTGGCTGGGCTGAAGCACAGATTCCTCACCCCGAGTTTACCCTCTAGCCACAGCCTTTGAACAGAATGGCTCAGCCAGTGATTGCTCCTAAATCAGAGCAGTTTTTTTTGACCATTTGGGAAGTTGTTTGAGTTTCAACCATGTATGCCACAGAAGCTGGGAAGCTGTTTCATCTTTGATACTATTCCCCATAGGATTTTCAAATCTGCATTTGACAGTTTTGCTCTTGAAAATACTCCTGGTTTCTGGTTAAAAATCATATTTTTGGAAAAGCAAGAGGGCAAGCTTAAATCTTCACCTGTAGAGATTAGCCATGGAAAGCAACTTTCCAGTTGGTTGTATTTCTAGAGACATACCCTTGAGGATGGTTTGATGGAGGAGTTCCCTGGCAAAATGATTCTGCCAAGAGGTCAGTTTTGAATTGCTGTAATATTTTTTTCTTACTTATTTTTAGAAAATAGAAGTGAAAATGGGAGTGCAACTTCACGGTATCCTTGAATGCCATAATCAGGTTGAGTGGTCTTTGCCTATTGGTCTTTTAGAACTCTGATTCCCCCTTAGCAACTGTTTGATTCACAAGCAGGTGCACGCTGAAGCAGTTGCTCCAGGTAAAGGGTTTCAGCATTGTCTGCGTGGGACTGAAAACCCTCGGATGGAGACAGCTGCTGGGAGCACCTTGTAGGAGAGTATATCAGGCAGGTGGATATTTGTTAAAGAGAATTCTGATACTTCTGTATTTTAGTGTGGTTAATGCTGCTCTTTATAGTCTCTGTCCTGTTGGCAAAAGAGCTCACTTGCAATATTTCCCATGCTAGGAGCTGGTGAGAGGGTAGAGTCAATGCTACCTGCCAGGACCAGTGGAGCACAACATGCTCTAGTTACATCACCTTCTATTTGTGAATTGTTACCTTGGTTGACATGGATAAGAGAACCAGCACTCTCCAGCACTGAAACCTTTAGTGTCTATAACTTGAGTAAAAAGACTAAGTGCTCTAGTTATAGTTATTAAAGATCTGTCCTGGGAGCCAGTGAACAACTTGTGTGCATCGTATTTTTGGAAAGGCAAGACCTTAAGGCAAGACCTTGTTTGTGCCTTTGAAAATAATTTTCTGGTTTATTTGTGTTGCAGAAGTAGCTCAAAGAAATAAAAGTATAGATTTAAGTTAAATCAGAATTAAATGTTTATGATGATCTGTTTAAAACTTCTCTGTTGTTTGCAAGACTAGTCCACAGGAATCATTCATAGAAAGTGGAGCACCTAGTCCAGTTCCATTCACTGCATTCCCACAAGGTGTTGTCCAGTTCTGGTTAATGTTGGCTGAAATTTTAGATATGAAAAAGCATTGGGAAAACAGGTAAAAAGAATACGTGAGGTTTAAAAAATTGCTATGGAATCGAGGTGGTATTTTAATTGCTCCCTTTTTTATTGTTTATCAACACATGCTATTTCCAGATGACCATTTCTTCCCCAGACTGGGACATCTGGGCCTGTAGTTAAAAGAGTAAGACTGTTGGTGGAGGAGTCTTTCCTTACCTTAATTGTATTGAAGTTGCAGGGCTTATGTAGCACCCACAAAACCATCAGAGCCCTCTGGCTCTTCTGCCAGTATGTCAGACCATGGGGTGGTAGGTGTTGTATGTTCAGAAGAGTGCTGATATTTAATTTTTCTGGTAGTGCCTTTATTGTTATCTAAAAGAAAAGTGTGTCTACCAAATTTTTAAATCAGCTGGTCTGACCCAGTGGAAAACAAGGACCTTGGTTCCAGAACTGTGCTTGCATCACTCGATGGCTTAAAGAACTGATTGACTGGCTGAGTTAAGGATAGCTTATCATTCCTATCATTGCATCTCCTGCTGCCTTCTGGGCCTTTGGTAGCACTCCAGAGAGCTGACTTCATCTCCACAGAGAGATCAAGGTTGAAAACTCAAGAAAGTCAGAAATTTTAGAGTTCATTTACAGGAGTGAAACAGTGAGAAAGGGTGGGGAGATGGCAAGAGTTACTCTTGAGGGTTAGGAAAGAGGAGGGCATGCTGTTGTGAGGTTACTGTGATGTTTGGCTGCCACAGAGGTTGTTCAGTTCAGCCTCCATTTGAGAAATCAAAGTTACCCACTCTATTGAACATTCATGTCATAATTAAGTGTCAGACTGTGACCTTTAGTATTCTAAAAAAGGAAAAATTGTTACCTTAAGGAATTTCCCATACCTTGAACCAGAACAGAATTCATGTCTATGTTCTGGAATTATCTGTGTCCTTGGAGACAGAGAACTTCCTCAAAATTTAGTGCTCAGGGAATCTGTGTCTTTAGCAGCTCTAGTGGTTGTTTCTATGGTTAGACAAATTGGTGACCTTTTGGAGAGCATCGTGTTATCAAACAGACCAATCAACTCTTTAGCAAATGTATAAGATTCATCTTCATTTAAGTATCTAAGTGTAGAATGAAATTGAATGTGTGTCTAATACATAGATTTTGCATTGCATTTGCCAAAGACATCATTTATTTGGTGTGTCTGATTCTTGGAAAAATAATCCTCAGAGACATAGGACTTGATTTCCTGAGCACAGCTATTGTTGCTCTTCGTAATGAAAAATAAGTGCTTGGCCCGTCTGGGAATCAAAATGCGGATGATTCAAAATTAGCCTCCAAAATTTTGAGCATTCTAATATGAATGGTTAAAGTATTAAAAGTGAGACTATCCAGAGCAGAAAGCAAGGGTCCCCAGTGTTAAAATGCACACTTAGGGACGGACATGCACACACACTACACACAAAATTAATATGAGGGATTAATATTCAGCTGTGATAAAACTGGAAAATATGCACTGTGGAAAGTAGGGGAGCGTCTTCAAAGGTTGGTTAGTGCTTAAGGTGACAGAAAATTAATGCATGTGAATGACAGTTGTTCCTGAGAGAGTCATCAGATGCAACTGTGAAAAGTCTCCTTTCCTTGAATCCCACTTTAACTGAGAAAGTCGTTATAAAGGTTTGATAGAACAAGATGGACAATTGCCCCAGGTAGGTCTGAGGCTTGACCTCTGCCACGAATGGTTGCAACAGCCCTTTTTCACGGTGCCTGTTCCACTTCATTTCTCTGCAGGATGACACTGGAATGGCTAAATCTCCAATTTCTTTCTCTTGCAGCCCTTTTGCTCCATTGGTATATCTAGGGAGATTAAGGATGCAGGACACAACATCCCTATGTACAAAGTTTGTATCAAATAAAAGGATTCAATTTTCTGCCAAGTTGGGGTTTAACCTCTCCTAGATCCTGAGTTGTGCATAATTAATGTATTTTCAATATCTTTCAGCATTTGACTTTCAGAATTCTCTCCCAGAATTAATCTTAAAGATGTTTCAGTATTCTGCCTTCAGGAAGACAACTTGCTTTTAGCTCATGCCATAATTTTTGGTTTCAGTTTTTGGATGTCATGTATCACTCTGATTAAATGTCTCTTTCTTGCAGAAGGCTATTCTCACAGGAAAAAAAATCAAGCTATTATCTAACAAATGTGTGGCAGTTAGTGCTAGCATGGGCTAGTATATTTTTAATGGCAGCAATCTCTTCCATTTTGTTGCGTGTGAACAAAACCTCTCGCCTGCTTTATATCATCAAAGAGCTTGTCCAGATTTGGCGGTTTTAGGTTGGGTAACATCATGATGGACGAGTTGACAGTTCATTAAACCAAAGATTTTTTCCATCCACAATAGTCTGTCTTCTGTGTATTTACTATTATTAAAGCCTGCACAATAGCATCTGTAAATAAGACATGCCTTTCCTCTCCACTAGTGTCGACTACTGATGGTGGGTGCTTCCCTAATGAAAATAAAGCTAGGGTCCTGCTGAGCTAACGTTTAATTCAACAACACAGTGTGTATAAGTACACTAGTGCCATTGTGCAAGAATGGCTTTCTTCCATTAAAGCAACATTACTGTCTCTGATGCTCTTGCCTGTCAAATATCCTGAGGTTCAAACCCGTTTTGTCTGTGTTTGCAGCCATTCAGGACCCAGGTTGGTAGCAGGTAGCAGGGATGACCTGTGCAGTTTTACATGCAGTAGTTTGCTTCCTAGCTCGTTGAGCCCCTGTGATGTTTGGGATGTACATTCTTTGAAGATTACTTCTAAAGAAAGGCATCCAAATCCTTAATTCGAGATTCTGTCTATTCCTGTGGTGTTTACATTCCAGTATGGCAGAAGATCACTGAAAAAAGAAAAGATGAAAATGCACTTAAAAAAGGGTTTCTCAAAACAGGTCTCCTTCAAAGCATCACAGTCCTCCACCTCCTACCCTCTTGTAAAGACTGGGATTAATGTTTTGTGCAGGAAAAAATATACATTAGTAGGCAACTTCGCAGTTTTCCCCAGTGCTCTTGCTAGAGAGCCATCCATGGCGAAGGACTGGGCAGTGCGTGAGCGAGAGCTCTTCCGCTACTGGAGCTGGGACATTTTTTATTAACACAGCTGCAAAGTTACTTGCTTCTGTTTTTCTCTGTGTTATCTTGGTGCTATTGTTTTTACTTGCTACTTAAAAACTACAGCCTCATCATCTTCCAGAGTGCTTGCTTGCTTTTTTATTTTTTTCATTTTCGACTGTATAATAAAAGGATCAAATATTTAAAATTGCTCGCATGTTACTTTATTAAATGCATTTGTAGGAGAATGGGAATAGTTATTGTGTGGCTTTCTTGTAGCATTGAAGCTTCCAATTGTTTAGTTTTGAATTCACTCTACTTAAAATATGCAGCATATTTTTTTATTTATTTTGTGTGAATATGGCGTTCATTAAAGGGCCTAATAACAAAGGCTAAAGCTTGGCACAGGGTGGCTGTTATGCAAGCTTTCCCACACGCAGCTCTGCCAGTACCCCTCAATTCTGACCTGCAATAATACCCTTGCTATTCTAGTCCTGGGCCTTGCCTGAGCAGCGGCTGCAAACTGTGTCAAATCATGTGTGTGCGATTTTTGTGATATAGACGAATGAGATCTTTAAACTCGCGTTTATTCCTGACCTTACAGTAAGTCATAGGTATTTTTAAAAACAATTTCAGCAAGTAATTTCTTAATAAACCAGGAGCAATGGCTGTAACAGCAGCGGTAAAAAGAAATTGATGAACAATTTAAAGATATACCAAACCCCTGTGTTTGTATGGGAAGGTAATGATTTAGAAAATCTCTATGCTGGTGCAATTATTGTTAACTTTAAGAAATTTTTAACACACCTCTGGTGTGAATGGGATTCTCTCTCTTTCTGTGTTTCTAGCAGGTATTTAAAAGATGCAGATGGGTAAGATTTTAAAAAATTTTTTTTAGTTTATAATTTATCTTAATAAAGATGGCATCAGACATTCAGCCATCATCGTGGTATAGCAGCAGGAGTGAAAGGATCAATTCCTTGAAAGGATTTATGCCCCTGGAATTATAAGGGTTTTTTTCGGGATGTTAATAATTTAAGGGAAGTTTAGTAACTAGTGAATGATCAGCAACATGTGGTATGTAAACTCTGATGGAGAGCAGGCTTTAAATGCAGACAATGCAAATAAGCATTCCAGCAAGCAAGAAAGATTCACCTACACATATGCAAATACTAAATCCTAGCAAAACATTAATTTTAAGATTAAAAATAGCCTTTCTGCTACCCGAGCACCTATGTAACGCTGCTTCTGTCCTTTAAAAAATAGTTTTATGAAGGAGCAGTTGAGCCAAAATTGAAAAAAGGGGGCATGTAGCCTTTCAGGCTACGATGATTAGTATTAAGATGAGTTGCACTTTAGCTAGGCTGAAACTTGTTCGTAACAGAATGTTAAATACTTACTGAAAAGAAAGATTATGTCTATCTAGTTACACCATTCCTTGATATATGCACCATGTCAGAGTGCCATTGTCTCCTGGGTAAAGACTGAGAGTTCAAATACCCACTATCTCTCCCCTGGTGCTCCAAATGCTCTGCTTTGAAGTTTTTATAATCCATCTGTCATCTTCTAGCAGGGAGGGCACATGTTCTGTACCACTCAATTATAGAATTCTCTTTCGCCAGCTACAATGAGACAGGAAAGAATGTTATGGGTGGTTGAGAGAAACTGTCAGATATACTAAATTCCTGGGATTCATATGGATGATGTTATTCCAGTGTAGGAACACAGCATGTGTTATTGTTAAAATGTATTAAGGATACATCTTGTATTGTACCATTTAAGCATTTTGATATTTGCATAGTTTTGTTACTATTTGATTTTCATTTAAAATGCTGAAACAGCCAAACAGTCTGAGGTTTGATCATTTCATTTGTTTTGGGTGGCAAAAAGTGACCAAATATGCATATATTTTGGAATATCCGGAATTATCATTATTTCTACTACAACAGTGAAATTGAAAAATTGTTTTTTTTTTTTTTTTTGGTGTAAGTGCTGTGGAACAGTGGAAGTGTTTATAGACCGGTAATATTTGCCATACCAATTGTTTGTGTTATGATATGAACTGAAGGCCTGAAAATTATATGTGCTACCATCTGGTGAAAACAGGAGTAGCATTTCATTATGTGGTACGTATAAACAATAGAAGCAGTGTATTCTGAAATTATAGTTGATATTTTGCTTAAAGAAATCTACCTTATAGGGACCTAGCTTGCTTGATAGCACTCTGGCTTTGCATGTACTTCGTCCCTGGGGTGATTTAATTTGTTGTCTTATGTGAAATGAGTTTGATGAGCTCAGCTAAGTCTCTCGTGGATATTAATTCATGGTGTAAGAGATCCCACATAGTTTTGCAGAGGCTGGCATAATTTTAAAATTGTGTGGTTTGCTCAGAACAGGGTCAGTATGTGTTGTAACAGAATTTATTGGAATATGTAGTTTTTCAGGGCAGATTTATGGTACCAGTACTTGCAAATGGTTTTGTTTTTTTCTTTTTTTTTGACATAAATGTGTAGTCTGGCATCAGTCAAACAGACCCCCTCAAATTCAGTTTTAAATATCTTCCTTTATGGGATCCCTTTAAGGCTCCTGAAGTGGACCAGAGGCTGTAGGAGTCTCCAGATGGTGCAGACCCCTTCGTAAGCTGAAATCAAACTCCCACAAACGTGTTCTGAGCAGTCAGCAAGACAACCTCTTGCTCAGACCGTATCTGCAGTATAAATACATCCTCCTGTTCCAAACAAACAGCAATCCTGCCATTTCTGAAATCTGGCAACTGCTTTCAAATAAAATTTACTGCCGTGGCTTGCTATTTTGCAGGCTGTCTCCTGTCTGTTGGGTCCTCCAGCTTGAAGGGAGGGCTGGGGCAGTGGAAGGGAGATGTCCCTTTTAGGTTAAGGATGTAAAGGGATTGCCCAGTGGCTGAATTCTGGTAAGCTGATCCCAAATGGGTTTGGGCTAGGAACAGAAGGCAGTGTCTCTGTTTATCTGACCTGGGTTGGTTACAGTAAAAATGGAAATAAGTCTTAAAAAAGCTCCAATGGAGAAATGCAATAAACGTAAGAAAGTATGACCCAAGATGAGACGATCCTTCCCTTTCACCACGTGGGACCAGGACAGGAGTCAGAAGCAATTTTTGTTGTGTTTACCCCCTTGGAGCTGGTTGGTGTTGCTGTCTCACTCTTCTGCACCAGCTGCCTGATGCTGGTGATGGGGAATCCATAGAATCAGACTCTCCTTGGCCGGTGCTCTTCAGCAGATCTGCCCACAGGTGTCCCACGGGAGGTGCTAGTGAAGCACCCAGAGAATGAGGCTGTGAAGTGCAGCACTTGGTGCCAGAGCTGTACTTTTCACGGTGAAAACGTTCCCTGAAGAGTTTTTTGCTCAAAGATGGCCTGTGTGGGATGACCTGTGTGTGGACTTGTGGGGCTCAGCTCTCCTGACCTGTGCTCCAAAGGCTCACTCTGACCATGGCTGGAACAACCCATGTGCACGGAGAGAGCTGCAATTTCCAGAGCCTTTTAGCTCTCAAATTGTCAGACTATTATTCATTTTGGTACTGGATCTTTCGGTCTTACTCGCCTATTGCTCCCATTAGCCATGAGTTAGCTGAAACCTAACTCTGATTCTGTTGCTAATGCTGAGACTGGACACTCGGAGCTCTAGGGGAAGGAAGGCCACTTCTGTTTTTAATTGTATCTCCTACAAGGCGCCAGATATTTCCTCACTATATTTATATAGCAGCCAATGCAAGTTTTGAAAAACATTTCCACTGACTGCAGATATGTTTTTTATATATGCATTACCTTTAGTACATTTATCTAAACTGTACATAGATGAAGAAATACTCCATTAATCCCATACTGCGATGCTTTATTCACGTTAGAAGCATTTTTTTTAATTTGAAGTATGGGGTTTAATGTTTTGTTTGCTCTGATATTTGTTTTGTTTTCTTCCCTTTGCCTAGCTCTTCTTGCTTATCTTTCATAATTTCTCTTTAGCAGCTTATTTTTTTTTTTATTTCCTTCTCTTTCTTCTTACTTTCTCCTTCTCTCTATCTTACAGGTATACACTAACAGTAGAAGCCCCAGTTGGAAGATTATCAGTGAAGAACAGAGTTTTTAGGTCCTAGCAGAAACTTCATCACAATGAATAAAACCCAAAACCCCAAAGTGAAGATTGCAGTTTGCAGGACCTAGTGAAACCTTGAGAGTGTGAAAAGTATTTGCATTTGCTCTCTGACTTTCACTGGGTCTCCTAACCTGCACTCTGAGGCTTCCACTCTATTTTAAGCCTGCTCTATCACAGTTTTGGGTAAATGGCAATAAGTGAAAGTAGCCACGCTGTTGGTGGTATGTTACAATGTCAGCAAAGCTTGAATGACCATTTTGATGTAGACTTCTCGTACAAATCTCTATTTATCTAAGTCTAATTGTGTAAAAACAACTCCCCTAACAAACAACAAACAAACAGACAAAAAACCCTCCAGATGTCTCCCTATTATTTTTAATACTCATGTTAAACTGTGATTGTAATAATACTCTTTACCAGTACTGAGGCAAAAGTAAAAATATTTATTCAGTGGAATTTCTGGGTATAGCTGTCTTAATCAACAGTGCAAAATTCTCTTTGCCTAAGCAATTAATTTTCTTGATGGGCAAGTAAAATATGTGGGGTTTTTTTTTTCAGTTTATACATCCTCCTCATGGTAAATAATGCCAAATAGATTTAGTATCTGGACAGACAAATTTTTCATTATCATTTGGAAGCCTGATTTAAAATATAGTACTTTGAGAAATACAACACTGAGATTTTAACCAGCCATATTGTGCTACAGCTTATTGTTCTGTTGCAGAGATAATGTATTAATGTTTATTGAGTTCTTTATAAATTTATTTGTGTTATATATAGCCATAGTTTCCTTTGTGATCCTCTCTTTTATTAAGCTGGAAATTTATAAAGATGTGAATTTTAAAACTACTGGTCATTAGGTAACATGTTGCAGTTTGGGAAATATTTTTTTGGTTTGTTTTTAAGCTTAACGTTTTTTACTGTCCTTTCTGTATTTTCCCATGAGATTAAGGTCGTATTTTTTATGCATGTTGAAAAATATTCACTTATCAGTACGGGTGCAACTGTAAACAAGTGATAAAGTGACAACATTTACAACAGCAAAACTGACAGCATTTGCTTTAATTTTCTGCCATTTTTGTAATTATATCAATCAAGACCAAAACTAAAATGATATTTTAGCATGCTGTAAGAAATGAGGAATTCAGATCTTAAAAGACCATTACAATTAGCTTTGAAACATTCACCATTTTAACATAATTGTTTCATATAGCTTATACGTCTTCATTTACAGGCAAATATTCTGTTGATCTTTTATAAACAAAGTAGCACCCATCTGCTTCTTGAGACACTCCTGGCGCCTATTCATTGCAAAAATAATACATGTCCTAATGACTTCCACATATTTTGAAATCTCCCTTTTGAAATTGGTCTTGGCAGATTATTTGCAGGTACTTGAGTTGCATCTGTTTGCAATTTTGCAAATGCGGAAGACTTTAATGTTGAGCACTGCAAGAGGGCTATTTTAATCCTCAGATAACATAGGCTGTCATCAAAAGCCACATTTATCTTTTCGAAGGTGGGGCAAATGTTTAATGTTAAAAGACAGTAAAAGGTCAAGGTCAAGGCTGAGGTCTGAATATTTTCCTTTCATAAAATTGTGTCTTTTGTCATTTACTTCTTGCATTTTTTTCATTTAAGTTTCAGCTTAGCTTCCCATTGCCAAGAGGATGTTTTGCTGATAAAAATGAAAGATCAGGAAGAGAGTAAATCTGAAATAATTGTGAACTTCGGTCTGTTGTACTTATTATTACCATGTGGTTAGCAGCTGACCAACTTAAGCCGTTTTTATTTACACTACAAAACTGAGCAGCATTGTCCTAGGAAAGTACAACTTTTCTTTTATTTAATCACTAGACTATGTTAAAATGGAGTTCAGGGTCTCCCTTCATCTCACAGAAGCAAGGAGGTAAGGTTGAAATGACATCCTTAATGTACCTCATTGGGCCTTGTTATTGCAGCACATATGGTACACTATGAAGGATTACCAATTGTTAGAGGACCCCTGCAAGAGTTGGGCACGGTGGGGGTGAGTTAAGGATGACATTTCAGCTTTAATTCCCCTCTTGTTTTCCCTATTACCTTTTTTTACTGTTAACATTTCTTCGTTTATTTATTTTTGAGACTAAATTTTGTCTCTTGAATATTAAAACACCTCTTCCTGCATGAAAAGGGGTTGGTGTTTTAGTACAGAAGGAATTGGAGACCAACAGCTTTTAGAGATGGTTATTTCAAGGCAGCCACTTTCTGTTCATGTTGTTGTGCAGTGAGAATAGCTGGAAACCCGAAAATGTGCCAAGGTTTTAAACACCATGAGGTTTAGTGTGAAAAAGGACTGAGTGAATGTTTTGTGCAATACACGTTATTTTCATGTTTCTTGATTAGGTCTTTGGTTAGAAGAGGAGCGTGTGCTTATCTGTGAACTTTCGCTCAAGTGCCCTAAAGTTTGCTGCCTTTGCAAAGGTTGACAAAATGACTGTGAAACAGTTGCTTAAGAAGGCTTTCTACTGAGCAGCAGCCACCTCTAAGGTAGAACAATAAAGCTATTTTTACAGCTTGTAGCAGAACAGGACAGCAACAAATACATCAACCAGATAAAATTGCTGTGAGAGCTGAGGTGGTGGGATGGTAGCATTTAAGATAGCATTTGACCAGGGGTTACAACTTCAAAAGTGTCTCAGGGAACTACATGCCTGTGGCTTATATCTTCTGAAGTGTGTGGCCTTTTGGGTTTTGAGGTGCTTGAGCTACATTTTAGTGGGATTTAGGTGCCTGAATAAGGGTCAAGGGCTTGCATGGCTTTGGGCTTCTGGCCCTGCATTCAGTTTTCAAAAGCCCATTATGCACATCCCTTAAAATGCTTCCCAGGGTGGTAAATTTAATGCAATCAAAGCTCTGTGCACTACTGTCAGATGTTTACTGTGGCCAACCAGAATTCTGCTTTTCAGAATTAAATGAAAATTCAGTTTATAGATGCCTGGTTTCTCTCTATTATCTTGGCACACTGATTCGGTGCTGTCTTGTAGGATGTAGTGCCACCTCCTCTATCAGCATGCTGCCTCCTCATTATCATTTAATTATTTATTGTTTCTATTGCAGAACACTTGGGCCTACTCAGGGAACAGCTGTCTGTGCTGGGGTGGATCTGCGTATTTGGGGAATGAGTAAGTAGAAGTAGTTGCAGTAGCAGTCAGGATGGAGAAGTTGAAGAGTCTTCTGTTTAGAAAGAAGAGATTGTTTCTTAAACTGAGGCATGGGAGAAAGCAGCAGGTTTGGGAGTTACTTGAAATCTTTGAGACAGAGAATAAGGAGTGACAGTGGAGGAGGTAAGGAAATGGCATTGCATATGAACAGTGACAAAGTAGGGAATGGCATCAGGTTGAAAGGAAAGATACGTAGTTCCACTTTATCCATTCAAGTTTAAATTGACAACAACATAATTGGAAGAGATGGTCTCAGGTGCAGGCAGGTGTGCAAAGCTCAGATGGTGACAGATGCAGGAGGTAAATGTGGGTGTCAGGGACATAGACCTGGAAGGAGGCACATGGGCAAAAAACAAATGCTCCAGTCTGAAGGCAGGGAAGGAGAAAAGGGTAAAACATGGTTGTGTGGGACTCCACAGAAAATTAGAGATGGTAGAAGAGTGTTGTAGCAAATGAGATAAGGAACAACTTAGCAGCAAGAATGGTAAAAATATAGATTCTTGGAGCAGTTAAGTGATTTTGGCTGCTCTCCTGCTAGGCACTGGCATGGATACATTTGTTAGATCTGGTGGGGCAGCAGCACAAAGTGGTTATCTAGTTGGGAGCAATTGTCACATTATTGTTCGTATGCTCTGAAAAATGTATTTAGCGGTTGCTGCAGCCAATTTTCAAATGCTAACTTAGCCATTATCCTCACTTTTTATGGCTCAAAATATGACTCCACATTATGGATTTGTGTTTTGAAAACCAGCAACCTATCACTAAATTTTTATGGACTTCTACAGCCCAATGTGTGCAGATAGCCTTATTAGATGTTTTTCATATCAAAATTGTCTTATCGTTATCTTGCCTATAATGTTTTCTCTAGTCAATTCCCTCTTGTTTTCTCAGCTAAAAGAATCTCTATAATCTATTTTGGGGGATATGCAAGAGGGGTTAACTGAAGTTACTGGTCCTTATTCAGTGTTCTTTACCCAGGTTTGTGCTGCCTGCTCTCCTCAGCCGTTCCTGTGGGCGGGGGGTACTGCCTGTCTCTGCAGCCCCTCGGACGCACTCTCTGGTGGACACTTAGAACAGGGTGATGTTCTCCTGGAAAATTCTGAGGCCATGTGAATACACAGGAGAGACAGGGTCAATGTAATGAGCCTCACTTCCTTTTGCTCTTGTACAGACTGAGTATCTCTAAGTACTCTGCTTAACAAACAAGTCCTGTTCTCTTGCTTCCCAATTTTTATTGTCTTTAGAGGCATATTGATGTTCACCTGCCCAGATATCTTTACGGCTACTAATGAAAAAATACCTACATTAACAACATAGACACAAGTGCACCTTGGGATGAATGTATTATTTATAAAGACTTACCATCACACCCCTCACAGTTACATTTTATGCTGCTTGTGGGTGTACTCCTGTGTCTTGTTGGCAATGCAATTAGTTGCACTGTGGGAGATTCCCAGGTTCAAAGCCAGGCATGTAAAATCTATTTCACCCCTTTTTAATATGTGGGTCTTTTTGTAAACGAAAAGAAAAAACCCAAAATCATGGCACCCCTTCACAAACAAAGCAGAATAACACCATTTGTGAAAATCCTTACAAAGTCAGATCCAGCCTCTGCTGCTGCTTTTTATACGTTACAGCTCAGCATAGTTGTACTAGACCAGTACTGCTCTGCAGGTGGAAGTGTGAGGGCCATTGAACACTTTAAGTTTTTCCAGTGGATCACAATTACAGAAACATCTGTGCTAAATAACTTTGTGCAGATGCACTGTGAAAATTCAGTGTTCAATAGCCCTCAACATTTCTAATTTCTTACTTGTGGTGGTGTAGTTTAGAAGTTGCACATTGGGTTGCAGTATAAAGCATATTGGAAACATTTGTGAAGGGCCTTTTCAGAATGCTTATGCTGCAGTGAAAGTGCGCCCAAGCGCTTTTGTTTCTTTATTTAGACTTATTCCATTTGAAAATGGACAAAATGCATGCTAAGGATACTGTTGATATAATGCTGCGTGAGAGTGCAGAGGTCTGGGATGTTGGTTTGAAAAAAAACTAAAATCAAAAATTTTTTGGTAAACTGGGGATGGGGGGAAACTTGGAAAAGCTGTTTTAAAACTATTCAATGATACAGTGAGATCATGCAGTTTGAAAAAGCTGAATGCATATGTTTCCTCAGGAAACACATTCCCTGCCTTCCATTCTCTTTCCTCTAGGTGCTCTGTATTAGAACAGCAGGAACGAAGTAAAATGTTGAGGAATACAGGAGTGAATCTGTGAATGCTTTGCATGGTTCCAAGCTTAGCTTCCACAAAACAACCAGAAGGTCTAAATGCAGGTAGTGTTTTGGTGCCTCTTTTTAAGGGGTTGGTTTAATCTTTAATGTGATCTGTGGAAATGCTTCAAACGGGCCTTGATTCCAGATTCAGTGGTGTCTGCAATACAGGAATGATTTGCTGGAATCTTCTTCTATGAGATGCCCACTGAGGGGCTTTCAATACTTTTCTCCTTCATCAGGGTATCTATTAAAATTGTCTGGGCTGGAGTTAACTATATATTTCAGATGTAAGCCTGGTCTGTTGGGATAGGCAGCAAAGGGACAAGTCATGTGCTACAAGGAGTGTGATATTTATCCTCTGTTCCTCATAGGCTGAGCTTATCCCATATCATGGCAGTCAGCCCAGCTCAGCAAAAGCCATTCCACTTCATTTCTCAATGTCTGATTTTGCTTCCATTGAAGTTAATGGCAAAACTCCCACTGTCTTCAAGTGCAGAGGGATCAGATATTCAGAGAGGTTGGCTACACTTTTTGTGCTTTCATCTACTTGGAAGTCAAATTTTGCACTTAACTTCTTTTGATCTCCTGGAAAACTCAAGCTTTACTTATTTTCTCCCAACTATTTCTGTAGCTTGATGTTACACATTTCTGTGATTTTACTGCTTAGGTGGAACTTGTTATTTCTGTTTTACGTATTGGTTCATAGAATGATTTTACTTTAATGAAAGACTAGAAATCTGTTTTCCTGTGATCAGATTTTGTTGCTGTTCTTTAAATCACTGCAACCTTTCCATGGACTTAGGCTCTTGTTAACAAAGGTCATAATGATTGCCCATATGTAATTATTTGTGTTAATGAAATACTTGGCTGCATTTATGGTCCATTCAGAAACAAGTATGAGTCTGATAGAGACAAATATGTTTTTCAGCGTGGATTTACATACATTTATGGATTAGAATCAGGCATTCCTCCTTTTATAGTCATTGTAGGTTTAACTAGGTTAAAAGGTTTTCCTGAATATTCATCCAGACATTTCTTTTGAAATAAGCTTCTGGTTTAAGTTTTGCACAAATTAAAAAGTACATAAAAACTGGAGGAGGAGAAGAGAAGGGAGTTGAAAGAAATGAAAAACTAAGTATATTTAAGTTTTAGGGCTTACAAACTCCCAAATTTCAGAGCTTTGTGAAATTAAAAGGTTAGCTATGAATAACCACAATCAAATCTTTTCTTTTGTCCATATTTAATTCAAATGAGATTGCTCCATATTGACTTCTAATGCTAAAAGGCCACCCATCATGGAATCCCTGCAGCCAATGAAGCAAGCAAGTGAATGCTTTCTTAAATGATGCTAATCAGTCCAGAGAGGCCTGCCCTCTATCCCCATCAGTATTCTGTAATTCAGATGTGCTGATAACCTGAAATTGAATGTGTCAGTATGCAGACATGTGAAGAAAAAAGGGAACTAAAAGGCAAAAGAGGCAGCTATAGAGACAATGCCCGTTTGATTTTATTTTCTTTTAAGGGAAGAATAAAAGGAATAGCTAGTAGTTGTTCTCCAATGCTTACTGAGTACTATACAAGAACATACAAAAAATTCATAAATAGGCTAGACAGCCAATTTCCAGATGGAGAGAAAACTAAAAGAAAAGTAAACAAAACAAAAACCCCAACAAACCCTAGATCACAAAATAAAATGTATTAGAAAGATAATACCACACGATTAAAGTGTTTGTGTACCTAAAAAGGTTCCAGTCTGAATGCTTTAAAAAGAGGGCTCTCTTACCGTTGCAGTATCCAGAAGAAGTCAGTTGCTATATCTTTCCTGCATCTTGATTTTCCCCAAAATTTAGATTTCAGCTCTTTTATATCACATCTGGTTTAAATTTTGAACAGACACTTTCATGTCAGATGCAGATTTTCTTCCAAAAATTGACATACATTTGCTGTTGTATTAGACAGTTTTGTATCAAAAAATAGATCTATTTACTTTTTTTAAGCTTCCTTCAAGATAATAATTATTTAGCTTTCTGAAATAATTTTTGTAGAAACTTTGCTCTCCTTGGGGCCTGTTGTGCATGTGTAAGCAGAGGCATACATCTGAAGGCAGAACTGGGTCCTGCTGCTTCTCAAAGTGTATGCTGGAGATGTTGCTTCAATTTGGATTTGGCTCTTTGGACTTGTACTCAGGTTCTGCCTTATATTTTGCAAAAAGTAGCATTAAAATACAAGTTCTTATTGCAAATAAGTGTATTATGTAAAAAGTCTATGTCATATATGGTTTTTATTATGGTAGCAGTGGAAGATCTTGTCTCCACTGACAGCTTCTCTCACAAATTTATCAGAGAGAGGAATAATACTATGGTAGTGCAGAGCTGAAATTTGGGGCACTGAGAGAAGATGTGTTAACAAAATTATATGTTAATTATATGACTCCTGCAGTTTACTTACAGGAGTCGTAGTGGGTGATGCTGTTGAAAGCCATGTAGCTTTTCTTGTCAATGGGTTGCAAAAGAGGCAAGTGTTGGCATCTCCATTAATAATGGGGACACAGGGACATTGGGGAGTGGGACAGCTTGTCCCAGCTTAGTGAGTAGGTCAGCTGGGAAACGAGCACGGTCTCTGGAACGCAGCACAAGGTACCAGTTGCTGCTGTCAGCCCTTGGTGCCCTCCCCAAGCCCCGGGTGTGTCCCCCGAGGTGCAGTCCCCATTCATGTGTGTGTGCAGCAGCTCTGCTGTGCCTGGGGGCTGCTTGGTGGCTATAGGCTCACCTGGCCTGCAGCTAAAACAAGGATGTGGCTGTGGGTGACTGTGGTGGCCATGACTCGAAACAGCATTGAGGAAATCGATGAAAAAGGAACAGTTGCCACCTTGAACGTTGTATTTGTCTCTCTGTCTGCAGTTACGGGGCACCTGCAGACCTCGTCGTAGGCACAATTGTTTGAGGCTCCTATGGAACAATCACATTCTCTGCTGGAAAAGATGGTTCTTTTCCAATTCCAGTTAAAGATTAGTGTACTTTTCAGGTCTAACTGAAACTATGTTCAAGGTTTTGGTAACTGCTTTAGCCTCCAGAGGACTCTGGTGTGCACGTTTGTGTTCCTCAGTGCCCCTGCCTGCTGCCCAGCAGGTTTGGAGCAGGAGTGGAGGGAGGCTGTTGTGGCTGACCAGTTCTGCTCATGGAACTGAGCTGTGAACAGGGCACCAGACTCCCCACAGTCGGTGGACAGGTTCGTGTTGACTTGCAAGTGGATGCCCTAATGCTTCCCCCATTAGCCTGATTTTCAGTGTGCTGAGAACTGCAGCTTCTGTTAATCAATGGGATCTAAGTGTAATTAGCATTTACTGAGGGACCACTCAGATGCCCTGCTGCCATGGCTTTCCAAGTCTGCTGATGGAATGGAAAGAGCCCAAGAACCGAACCCAGTTCTCTGGTCCCCTGTCTGTCACCAGGAGATTAGAGGCTAGCCTGAACAGGATGGAAATGACATCCTGAATTTTAATTATTTATCTGTGCACTTTTTTATATCTTCTCATTGCTTGGATATTTCATCTTATCTTAAAAATATTTATTTGAAATTGTCAGTGATCAAAGGCTGGGAAACAAAACCGAGCTGGATATGATTTTTTTTTTTCTTTTGGAGGAAATTGGAGTGTCAGGATAATTCTAGTGTATGCAAACTTTACAAGATGAAGCCAATCCAAACGTTGCATCCTTAAGCTTCATAGCAGAAGATTAAAACTAACACACATCTATATGATCAATTTCACCTACCATGAGAATTCAAAGATAACTGGTATATCTTGTTTTTAATTCAAATTAAGTGATTTTTACTTGATCATTTTATACACACACACGCATGCACTCCCCCACAAGCACACATCTGTGTACTGAATTGATAAAGAAAGAACTCTGGTTAAATAATCCACTTTTGTCTGACAACGGAATCAGTTATAGAGGTGCAAATATGCAGAAAGCTATTTGGAAATGCATCCTCGTAGTTGTCAGGTTTTATTATGCAGGAAGGTGTCATGTTTGTTACGAAGCTGAGTGCAGATGGCAGAGTGGAAGAAATGGATCACTAATTTTAACAATGATTAATGAACAGAGATAGAAAATGAATTACATTGGACTATCGGAGGCAAGAAATATTTTTGAGAAAATTTTGACTCATCTGCTGTGCTGTTCTCTGTAAATTATTTTCTGAAATTCTATATGTTGTCAACAGTTGACTGCATTTTCCATTACTGTCTATTTCTGTTCTTAAGTACTTTTGTGTTATTAGAGATACATAATTTAAAAATACCAATACATTCCTGATTACTTAGAGAAAGTATATGTAACAGTATGAATGTTCCAAAGGCTCTGGCCACCAATGCCCTGTTTTATAATACTTTCTAATTCTTCATCCTTTTATTGCTACTTTAGAAATATTTAGTGACGTTTTATCCTCTTATTAATTAAAGGAAGTGGTTGGGATGAGGAGTCCTTCTGTGTTCTTTATAAAAATATGGAAAGACGCAAAGTTAACAATAAAATGCAGCCAAGTGGGTTAACGTGGTTTTGAGCTTACAGTGCTGATTCCACCATTTGTGATTTCACAGTCTAACTGGGAAAAACATACACACAGCTGCTTTTTAAATTGCTACCACCCACGTGCTCCCCTCCTTCACTCCGAGCTCTGCTGGTGCATATGTGCTCCCCGCACTTACCCACGCGCTGCGTGGCCAGTCTCGCACTTCCCGGGCTGCAGGGGGAGAGCGGAAGTTGCCACTAAGTTATAATTTGTTGTTTATCCTTGTTTTACAACCTGCTGAGATGTGCAGCCCCCCCAGCTCAACAGAGCCTCTTGCCGTTCGGATTCGAGGGCTGTGTGGGGCTCACCCGTCCTCAAAGGAGGATTAGTTCTGCTTGGAAAGAGCTGTGTCCTCTCCCTCACTTCCTTCCAGTATTAAAATATATATTAAATAGAAGAGAAATGCAGTGACTGAAACAGAATTAAATGCTTCCAATTGTCAATTATGTAGAGGTTCAGAAGTTGAGGTAAAATAGGGTCAAAGGCTGCTGGGTTTTCAGCAGTGCTGTGGGGTGTTTGCAGGGGGAAGAAGGGAGGAGAAGGGGTCTGACGGGTGAGATGCTTCACGCTGGCATTGCTGCTGTCTGGGAGGCATGCAGGTGAACTGGGTTAGAAGTGAGAGGAACCCAGGGTAATCAGGAAAACAGTGCCTTGGTGTTTTTGGAAAGCTCCCTGACGTGTACATAAAATCCCAGGATGATTTCACATCCTGGATCCTTTTCATGGTGTTGTGCTGAATCTCTCCCCTGGTCTCCAGGGCTGGACAGTCTCCTGTGGTGCACTTGTGGGTATTGGAAGGTAGATGGTTGTGGGTTTTTGTGTCTCTAGGGTGTTTGTTGTGTTACTTTGGTGACCATCATGCTAGAAAGCTTTGGCAATTCATTGGATGATGGTTAATTGCATTGCTACTACCTGATACTACACGCGAAGCAAGGCTCAGACCTCTGTGACAGGTTTTGTTCCAGGCAGGAAAGTGCCCCTCTTTACATTTCATCTGAATTTGACCTGTCACTTCTCATTAACCATGTGTGGTAGGTGTCTATACTTCAGTCCACTGCCGAGACCTCCTCCTGTTTGATGCTTTATGTTAACATGGTTGTCCCCACTTTCTGCTGTTTAAGGACCTGATCCTTTTACTTGTGTGAAGAGCTCATTCAAGAAATCTCATTGATTTCAAGAAGACTATTTGTGTGTAAAAGAAGTGCTTGGCAGGATTTAGTCTCAGGCAAGCAGCTTTATTGCTAGAGTATCCTCTTCTCTGTATGCAAAATGATATCCTAAAGATTGTTTGCTGTTGTGTAAAAGAAAACAATAACTCTTGGGGTAGGTGTAAAATTATTCAATGAATTTGTACACTTTCCACATAAATGATCTCTTTTCTGCAACATCAGGCTGTGGTAGGAGACACATTCTCCCAAAAAGAGATGCTGGGCTAGCAAGGAAAAGGTAATTCCATGTCCATTCCCTCTTTTACAGGCATCAGGCTCAATCCCGCTGCTGCTGAGTGTATGGCACTTGTGATTTTTAACCTGAGAAGTGTGGTTTGAGAACTTCAGACTCAAGTTTCCAGGAGCTTTAGTCATAAATACAGGTCTATAAGATACTCATGAATGATTAACTCTGCCTAAATTGTGCTTACACTTGCAGAAATACCTGAAAAATGCACTGCTCTTCAACATACATCAGGGTACATTTCCCTATAGCATTTTGGGTCATGGAATTCATGAAGTTACCTGGAGTAATTTGAACTTTTTTCATTGGTTTGCATCTGTCCCCAAGATTTGTGATTTCTTCCATATTCTGTTTAAAGATGTGCCCTGATCTTGCTAGAAAGTGTTAGAGAAAATTTAAAGTGACTTTATGAACGACTCTAACTCCAGCATTTTGCATGTAATTATGGTCCTGATGGGAACATACTTTAGAAAAACAGCTACTGGAACAATACAAGTCCTGCTCAGGTTACGCAGCATATGCTAAACACTGTGAAAACATACCCTGTGCTTTAGTGAACAAGGTAGAAATGCTCCTGGGAGCCAATTTAGAATGTGACTTAAGGCATGCGTGGCTTTTTGTCTGCATTTCTTTTGGCAAACTGGTGAAACAGCAATGGTGGCTGGGGATCCCTGGTAAGGCCCTGAGATTGCTGTGCCCAGACCTATGTGAGGATGGACAGTTTTCAGCTTTGAACCTTGCCTTTGTTTTGGAAAATTATTTTGCTCTCCTGCTTCTCTTTTGTCTTTGCGTGACAGAGCTGAGCGCGGGATGTGGAACTTGGACAGGGGGACAAGAGAAATAATGAGGCTTTGACAAGCTACTGCTTTCTCTATGGTAGTGCTCTTTCCCACCTTGTTAATAAACAGTTAAAATGTCTTTTTTTGTGTGTGTGTGTATAGGATCAATATATATGCAGTGAAGTGGCTGTGATCAATGTGCTGATTTAGGTTTTCAAAATTTCCTGTTTGATACTATAGTTCTACTTGAATGTGTTACTATATATATATATAAAGGCACGGTTTTGTACTTATTGAGACATGTTATTTAACTGAATGTTGATAACATTGCAGACATGAGGGTATGGGTGTGAATAAAAATCCCCTGTGGTCTTTCTTAGACCTCAAGTGGCTCATCTTAATTTCTTATGGCATCTTATTAGTTGAAGCTAATGCAAGTAACCTTAACTAAATTTTGCTTCACTGTTATATAAAAAGCAGGAAGCACAATGAAAAAAGGGTGTTTTTAAAGCATTCATTTTCTTGATATGACAGCTTTTGTGCATAAACAATTGCAAAATATTTGTGAGACCGACACCTGGGTTATCACCATTATCCTGGCTTAACTTGAAATACTGGGGAAGAAGAGTTGGGTTTGCATTGACATTGATATTTTCCACTTGAGTGCTTCTGTCCTTCTGTTCTTCAGGGAATGTGCAATACTGCGTGTTTTAGAACATTTAATACATTTATGTAATATATACACGCAAACTAAGGTGTATGTATAGATGTTTGAAATATAAAATACTAACATGAGCTATACCATGATCTAGAGGATATCTAGGAGGCCTGTCATACTTCTATTACTTCAGGTAAATAACTGATTGACCTTTGTGGTGTGCTGATACTTCACTAATCAGAACCTGAAATCTGTATAACAACACTTCATTTACTTGATAGACAAAAGAACAATTGCACTTGAAGTAATGTGATTTCTAAATAGACACTGCCTGTCAAAAATAAATGCATTAGAAGTAAAATGTAGCTCAAGGAGACAATTAGCAAACAGAGGTGACACTGTAAACAGGTGCACCCATTATTCCCAAAGCTTGTGGCAATATATTCACATCTTTTAGACTGATGGAAGATCATGTGACAGTTTGGTGAATTATCTATCTGTATCATCTGACTGATGAAGCCTGCTGCAGTTGCAGATCATTTAAAAATGCATCTCACAAATTACATGGTAGCTGGGAAAAAATGCAGGTTTTTCTGAACAATGCTTTTCTAAAGCTATGTGCTGGAATACCTAATTTTTCTTTGAAAGGATGTAGACCATTTCATTATGCTATGTATACAGTCAGTTAAGGTTGTGCAAATTCATTACAATGTTTGTTAATCTATAAAACATTTTCTATTCCAGTTTTAGTGACATTGAATATTTTTTTATGTGCTATTTCTGAAACATTTTTTCCTATGAGCTGAAAGGGAATAACACATTTTTATATAGACTTCTTAAATCGCTACTTATCAAGGAAGATTTGAGATGAGAACATTTGACCTACATCTTTTTGTGGGTTATTGGATTTTTTTTTCTACATAGAAAATGTAAAACAAACAAGAAAGAATCTATAAACAAACTCCCTCTTTCTTTCTCTACTAGACTGTGATGAGAGCAGTAACACTTATGAAATGTCCTCTTATGTGATGTGGGGAAAACTGCCTCAGATGGTGTTTTGTAATTTGATGCACTAACAAGATAGTTAGGAATGAAAAATGCATTTTCCTAAGCTATCATTTCATAAGTATTTTATATTTTCTTCTCTTTAAGACTGTGAATTGATGATTGTTTTCTAGAAGTAGAATAGAGTTGTGTATGAGTGGATAGTTGTTGTTCCTGGTGACAATTAGACTCCAACACCTTAACAACTCTTCCAACACTCCCTTAACACAGGACCATATCATTGTTTGGGGTTTTCTTTTGTTTGTTTGTTTTGGGGTTTTTTGAATTGCTACAAAATTTGATTATGGTATAATTTGACGCACTCCCATGGAACTACATACTCAATAACATTGCCCTTTGTCATTTGGCACATCCTATTCCCAAAAGAGGTGCTTCTGAGATGCCCTAGGATGAGAATTGGAGATTTTGATTTTCCCCTCACTGTTCCATACCAAAATCCTGCAGGTAACACCTATCCCTAAATGAGCACAAGTGAAAAAATACTTTAAATCTTTTCAGCAGTTAAAAGGTAGTGGACTCAGGCTTGCAAACCCTTTAAGTTTTGTTATTAATTGCAGATAAAAGTCATAGAAGTGCAGAGATGAACTGAATTGAAATAGTCCTGCAGATCTTAGGAAGGCTCTGGAGGAATCTGAGGTTATATTTTACTTGTAGCATTGTACTTTTTACTGCTTCCTCTGTCATCTTTGGTCTGAATCTGCAACCTAAGGATGCAGGTGCAGATCACTTCAGGAGAGTTTTGTCTGCTAAAACACCAGTAAGTTTGGGTTATGGTTGGTCATGACTGGCAGCTCGCTGACCAAATGGTTGAGTTGGAGCATGTCAGTTTTGGCTATTTATTCAGGAATGGGTGGATTTGGATTGTATTTCCTGAAATGTGGTAAGGGGGAAGGACCTGTGGTCTCTGAGGGGCTACTCAGGGCATGGCTGAAACCCTCATCTGCCTTTCTGGCATGGCTTTGCATTGGGGCATTTTTCTCCAGCCAGTGCACACTGAATGATGTTGGTGAAGAGGAACAGCTCCAAGGACTGTGAGTGGGTGCATTGGGTGAGGTGTGAGACCTGCGGCAGCCGTGGGTGTACAGGGAAAGGAGAGTGACAGGAGGTATCCTGCTGGTTTATTCAACTTTTATTTTCACGGAAGCCCTCATAAGATTTTTCTGAAATGCAGAAGGTGGGGAAAAAAAAAAGAGTCTCAAACTTTTTGCAGGACAGGAAAATGTTTCCCGCCCACCTCTTAAAGGCTTACTCAGAGAAATTTTCTTTTGCTTATATTTTTCTTTAATGAGTCAAGCCCCTAAAAACGTATTATTTCGTATTCAAAGTGACATTTTAACATATATTTGCCTGACAATATGACACACATATTGGTTTTAATGAGGGCCTCATTATAAAAAAAAATGCA
>VYZT01019838.1:178118-200618 GCA_013400735.1 Pomatostomus ruficeps | reverse complement strand
ATTCCTATGTGTTCAAATATAGTAACTGAAATTCACTTATTTCAATTCTAAAATGCTATGGGCCTTCATAAATGGGGTCTGAATCCTATCTAGATACAGTTTCATGTTTAGGAAGACCAAAGCAGATGACAGGGGTTTTCTTTAACCAGTTACGAAAGGTTTTTTATTCTCTACAGTCAACATTGTAGGTGCTTGGCTTGACTTCCCCGATGGTTTTCTTCTCGTGTAGCTGGGTTCACCCATGGGATGTGGGGTGCTGGGTTGGAGTAGTGCATTGTACCTGCTCACCTCCCATTCAGCTCAATAGGAAAGTGTCCCATGAGAGTGGGACGGGCTTTGCTGTGTAGGGCTTGTAATTCAAATATAAACCCAAAGATAACTGGCAGGTAAAAGAAAACTGGGCATGAGGAGGGCGCAGGGGAGAATATTGTCCTATGGATGAAGAACACTGGGGATGGCAAACCAGGTGATTACTGCATGACTGTTGGTGATTTGCTGTGGAGATGTGAGTTATAAAGGAGGGGTTTGAAGCTCTAATTGGAGTAATTCTCCTGTGTCAGAGACGTTACATGGCAGAATTATCAGTTGGAAAAGGTTCTGAAGCACGTGGCAAAGACTGGTTCAGTCTGCAGGTGAGGAGGAAGCAGTGGGATTTGGGAAGCCTGATGGGGACCCATCACAATCAGTAGCCTGTGGTTGGTGTGGTGGAGAACCACAGGGGAAGAGGAGGTGGCTTGGACAGAGTGGGACACTGCAGTAGCACCTTGCTTTGGGTGTAATCTGGACGAGGTGGAGGCTGCAGAGGTCTTAGAGGACACATGAGAAGTGTTGTATCAGTATTGCACCAAGGGAGGGCCGTGCTGCTCAGTAGTGAACTTCTGTGTTCAGAATTATTTCAGTGGTTTCATCACCAAGAGGAGCCCTCAGAATCGTTGTTTACCCTTCAAGCCAACCAACAGCGTTGTGCAGCAGTGTGGTCCTGTGGGTGCTGAACGATTTAAACCAAATGCAGTCCAGTGGCCAAGCTCTTCATTATTTCCCCCAGAAATGAAGGCTGCAGCTTTGTCCACACTGACTACCCCAGCCTGCCCCTGCGGCTCTTAGAGCAGTCAGTGCCTCTCTGGGCAGTCAGGGTTGGTAAGGTGAAGCTCTGGGGCTTGAACTGGGGTTTCAGAGCCTTCTGTATGAAAGAGTTTGGTTGATGTAGATGTACAAAGTGTATTATTTGGAAGTGACCTTTAATTTCATTTGTTAGACATTCATAAGAATAAACATAGTTAGAATTCTCAGTCATAAATTCTTCAGATTATAGCTTCAGTCGAGTGAACTTTATTTTGCTCTAAGAACGCCTTTTGTTTTCGTTTCTATTTTGCTTACTAATGTAATGGCCCTAAATTCACTACTGACAAATATCTTGGAAGTATTCTGCTTGGCTTTTACTGCTGGCTCTTATCTCTTTTAAGTAGGGTTTATTAGATGAGATCATCTACAAAGGACTTATTTCTGTTATAAAATGGAATTAAAACAAAGTAAAAATACAATTAGTAGCTGTTCTCTTTTTACTTAGTTTGAAAGATTAGAATATCAATGTCAAAGAGAATAACTGGGTTTCTGGAGTATGCTATGCAACTTTTGTTTTATCCTGTTTTGTCCTCTTTTGCTGTACTGTCTAGGGGAAAGGATCAGAAGAATTTCATTCTGTTCCTCACCATTATCTTGAGAGGAGGTTTTCCCTCTCAAAACAATCCAGAACTGAAAGAAGTTTTCAGTTTGAAATATGAAATGACCACCAAACACGTACATTATGAAAGCTAAAAAATAAAAGGTGTTAATCCCATTAATATTGTAATTCTTAATGCTCTCTGCTGTCCTGTAGATTGTCTGCCTGAGATGGCATTGTAATATTTTAATGTAAATGTCTGATTCAAACACTGAGTTTTGACATACTAAATTTCTCACAGGTTTTATTTTTCCAGTTGTGACCTTCAGTACCTATCCTGTGTCTTTTAAGAATTTCCTCATCCAGGGAGCAGATTCGTTGGCTTAAGAATAACTGGTAAGAATACTTACTTATATTGTTCTCATAACATTTTCTTCTGCTTATGGATCTAAGTCTAGGTTTGTTTTTCCATATTAAAAAAAAAAAAAGTAAAATGAGATACCTAAATTAGATTTTTAAATCTGTTCTTACATGGTTTTTTATATCTTCAAAAATATGTCTATGTCATGCAAAACTTTTTATTGTAGTTCTTTCAGGTTGTAGTGAGCTACAAATAGAGTTTTTTTCAGGCAAAAAGTCTGCTTGGTAAAATCGTGAGCATTCATCTTTATGCAGTTGATATGTAATAATTGTGTTGGGGATGAATCATCATTTATTACTTTATCATCAGACTGCTGATTTAAAAAAACCCATGACACTCCTGATTAAATTCATTTTATCATTTTTTGGTTGTTTTTTTTTCTTCCTCCCGTAAGTTCAATAGAACATCTCATGCATATTATTAAGAACCATATTCTGTTGTATATTAGCATGAGAAGAACACCCATGAAAATCAGTGGGTGGAGGGGTGTACTACATTGTATATGTGATTTTCCTCTGAGCTATTCCAGTGCAGTAGAAGAAAAGCTCCTGTAAAGTCTGAGAAATCAGATTGGTGTGGAAATAGGTGTGAAATCAGAATTGGGTTATTTGGCCCTCAGATTGAAATAAAAGTCTAGCTTCCTAGGAAATAACCAGTAATTAATTCCACATGCATTAATTGATTCTTAAATCAAAATTTCTGATAGCTTCTGCTCCCAAATCAAATTCTTATGTTATTTCTTTATTATAATTGTTATACTGGGTTGTCCATTCCTTTTTATACCTTGTGAATTAGTAGAAACTCTGTGATTCAGAGGAATTGTGCTGATTTATAGCTGATGTGAGAGGATATCCAGGCATATTAAAGCTTCAGTACTGCAAATGCATAAGCAGGTATTGAATTACTGATGCTAATGGAATTACTCACGTGAGTAAAGTTAAGTAGAGACGTAAGTGTTTCCAGGATTGATGTCTGTACTTATGAATTTATATCATTTAAGAGTATGGCTCACAATTTTTAAAACTTACTAATTGAATGTGAGCTACTGGGTTTCATTCTACACAATTGACTTGAAAAGAATCACAGTGACTTGATTCTAGAATAATTCCAGCAGCAGAGAAGATAGGTGCATTTTTTAATGCTGTAAATAAGGATGTAGTTTGACCAATTCACTCCACTGATCCCCACTAATATCAGGAAATACTTGCCAGAGTAAAGGAGGAGCACAGGACCGGACAATTAGTGATACAAATGGTTTCAATCAAATGGTTAAATAGCTCAGCAAAGACGTGGTTCATTTTGTAATAGCATTTGGAATCCAAATAAAACCATCTGAGGGATGTGCTGTTTGTTGTGATGTTAATGCATAAAACAGAAAACTCTCAACATGTCTTGAATTTCAGGGGGGTGTTATGAAGCCATTATATGTTTAATAAAAAAAAAAAAAGAAGAAATTCCAAGCGCACAAACTTAAAATACACATGCAGAAGCTCATACTCAATTCTAATTAACAAAGCTTACCTTTCTCTTGACCATAGAGGTCATCATGTAAACTATTTAAATTGATAGTAATATTATGCAGCATGAAATTAATTTTACATTGTATACAGTTTTTATTGTGACTTTATCTTGTTTCAAAAGTGCTTACTTTCTGATTTTGTGGATATTACTGACTGGATTACTTTTATTTTGGTTTTTACACAACAGTTATATTAGAAATTTGCTGTTTTATTCTTACCTTCTTAGTAAAAATCCTTTTATCACACAATGGGTAATTTATATCCATTACCAGCCCTTTCAATCCTTTTCAGTGGTGCTGTCAGTGCCTTTGGCACAGTAATGATTAATGTGATCTAATAATAGTGTGCCATTATATTACCTTAGTAAAACATGTACCAACATCCTATTCAGATCTACCAAATTCATAGCTTCCTATAATATTTTTGTTGAAAGACAGGATTACTATTTTTCAAAGCGGAATTTTTTTTTTTTGCCTTTAACATATTTAATGAAATTCACAATTCTTTGCCGCGGTAATCTTCGTGCATGCATTTGGGCTTGATGGGTGAATTTTATATCATTCTGCATTATTATGATTTGTTAGGCAAATTGTTTGACACGTAAAGAAAGATATGCATTACATTGTTTTGCTTTGTTAAGGGTGCATTTTAAGCATTCAGTACCTTCTGATTATTCTGCTGTATTTATCACAGGGGGTATATTTAGAGTGTAGTATGCAAGAATAAGTATTTGGGCTAAAACTGTGTCTTTTTCTACATTCTAACCCAGATACTGCCACATTGTGCAGAAGGCAAGCTCTCTGCTCCTCTGCCCAGTAGAACCAGTTTTGGTTACAGTTGCTTTGCTGTGGTGGTGCTTGCTCTTTGGCACTTCCTTGCTTTTTTTTTGCCAGTAGAAATGTGCAGAATGGTGCCCAACTGTGAGCTGGAAATGGGGCTCGTGCAGTGCTATCTATGCCTGTGGTTTCCAGCCCAAGGTAAATACACCCGACAGCCAGAGCCATGCACATCTGCCCCGGGCCTGAGGTTCACCCAGATATAAACACTGCCTGACCCCCAGCTCCAGCTGTCAGGTACTGCCCGTTCACCAGAGAGGCAGAGAAACCCTCCAGAGGACACGGTCTTGGTGACAAAACACATTGGGGATTGTAGCAGTGTTGGAGGGGAGTGTGTGCGAGTGACTGCCTTCCAATCACTCCAGTCAGGCACTGATGGAGGCACTGGAGGGGCTTGGTGCTGCTCTTGCAGTGATTCCCCAGCCCTCTGCAACAGGAGGGTTTGTAGCCACTGCACTCTTTCCTCTCCTGGGCTCATCTGCTTGATAATGCTCCTAATCAGCATGGCTGAAGAGTTGGGATAACACTGCATCCTTGCAAGGCATCTTAAATCTTCATCACCCCAAGATGTCATTATTGCAGTCAGGGAGTCACACACTTAACACTGTCGCAGCAAGATCGAAATGAAACAGCATGTCCACATTTTAACTCTACTTTGTGATGTTTGTTAAATACATACTCTTACTGCTTCATCATATCACAATAAATTATGAATGAGAAAAATATTTTAATCTTGTCAATACTGGGAATGTCTAAAAACAAGCAAAGTGTGTGTATGCATTTATGTGGATTCCTTATTTGATTTAGGCTAAGCGATACAGCTGTAACATGATTTGAAATATGCAATCAATGTAAACGAAGAAAAATATTTTGAATGCAGTATATAAACTGTGTGGTTCTTTAGACATATTTTTAGGAAAAGAAAAAAAGATTATGATTGTCATACCATGTAACAGTAATACTGCCACTGGAAATATATGCAGCAGCTTTATTTTCTGCCACGGTAAAGACAATTTTAAGTCTTGGTCATTTAAATCAAAGACATTCTCATCTCTTCCACACAGCTGATTCTTCATGACATAACAAGAAATGAGGGGGAAAATAAAGCCTGAAATCTTGGTTTAGCATTGTATCCAAAAGGCTTAAATAAAGTTCCAAAAGATGCTTGCCTGTTTTTAGTAATAAATTGTTATATACAAAATAGAAAAGCCTTTTCAAAATCAGTTTACTAATGGAGATGTAATTATTTAAAGCTCTAACTGAGCTGTACCAGTGCTGAATTAGAGATGCCTTAGGTTGGACTGTGTATTGTGCAGAGTGCATTATACCTTACTGCTTTATTGCTCCTGTATACTGCAGTTCTACCAGTCAGGGCCAAGCCAAAATGCAAAATGGTGGCTTCCTCTTTTGGGCTTAGAATAGAACAGGAAAATGTTTCTCCCTCATCTCTTCACATGCAACTCAAAATAGATGTAGTAGACTGCAGAACAGACTTCTCCACGATCTAAAGCACTTTCAGGGTCTGGCTGCTTGTTGTTGATATTGTTCCTTTCAGTGAGAGATTCTTGTACAAAGTATGTTAAGCACCAGTTCCTCGGGGTAGTTTTTTATGTCTCTTTCATTGGTAAAGTAGGATTGGAAGTCAGTGAATTGGCCAGCCAAGGATCATTTCATCTGCACATCTGTCCATCTTCATTCTGATGGGACAGAGGCTCTGCTGTGTCATCTCTGGGAGCAGGGCTGGTGAGAGGAGGGAGAAGAGGATCCCGATGCAGCTGCACAAGCTGTCAAAGAGCCCCAGTACAGTTCACTGCCCTTGTTTAAGCTCCTGCCCATGTTGCTGTACTGTGATCCTTAACACACTTGGGTGGGTTAGGAAGTGGCTTCTTTTGTGTGCCTCTGAAAGAAAGGCCTCCCAGTAAGCAGAGGAAGAAGAATAAAATAAAATTAAAGAATCTTGGCCTAGTCTTGAAAGATAGTAAAGCACAAGAAGAGAAGTATTTTGGGCTTTTAAGGCTAATTTTATCTCTTGTGAGGCCATCAAATCAATGAGTAGAAGTGGCAACTGGCAATTCTTGGGTTATATTACTAGCCATTGGATTACTCTGTGACTTTAGTAATGAAACATAAACGTTCTCTCTGTTCCCCAGTGGGCATAATACCATTTACCTGTCTCAAAAATGCTTTGTAATTTAATTAACACTTGGAGTGCTCTTTGAGATCCTTAGATAAAAGCAGGCAAAATGAGTCAATTGTTACAGAAATCCCAATTTATCCCCATTTAAAAAAAATTATACTTTGTCTTGACTTTTTCAAACCTCAGATAATGTTTGATAGGAGTTTTGGGCTTTGTTCTTACTGGTCCTTGGAGTCACTTATTCTTAGTGATTTGCATAGGCACGGTGTAGGTATTACTTTTTTGTTCAACAGAGTATTTTGGTGGATCATAAATTACCAGTCCCTGTGCTGGGAACCTGCTTCTGAGAGAAGCATACATTTTCAGAGGAGAATTTGAGTTGTGCTAGACAAGTTCTGCATTATTCTTCAGTATATAGTTTTCATTGTTTTGGGGGAAAGATTTCTTAATTTTTAGTTGTGCACTGCATGTAATAGCTTGGGTTTTGTTTCATGAAGTAAGCTAAGTACATTGCTGATAAATGACATGAGTGTAGTATTGTAACTACAGCTCTTCCACAGCCGTGTTTAATTTCTACATCCTGTCCTGGCCAGATCACTGACCAGTGACCAAACCAATTCCTGTGTATAGACAATCCTTGTCTAGAAGTGCACCCTGATCTACCTTTGACTGAAATATCTAATTGAATATATACTTCTGCCTTGTAAACCAGCTGAGATGTTCATTTTTGCATCTGCTCTGACCTCCAGTAAAGAAGTTTATTTTTAAGGCAAGCAGAAACACTTGCAGCAGGTGAGCTGCAGCTTCAGCCATCTATACTTTTCATCTTGTATTGATAACAGCCAGATTCCTCTCTCAAATCCTAAAGCCCGTCTCTTTGCTCCAGGGTACCTCATTCATCCTCACACTTTTTTCTCTGCAGCTTCATGCATTCATGTGCGCTTTGCTGCCTACCACTCTCTTTTCTTTTCAGAGACTGTGGGAACAGCGCACACATACCTGGTTACAGCTGGGCTCAAAGTCAGGTTCTTGGCAAAAAGTCTGTGTTCATATATTTTCTCCCTTTTAATCTACTTTCTGCCACTGTCTTATTTTATCTGCTCAAAAGGAGTTTAAACACTCTCCTAGATAAGAAGATAATCTCAACAAGCATCTTACCACTAGCAAAAATGTGGCACACCTGTTTGTACACAGGCTTGATGAAATATCTCAAAGTTGTGCTAAGCAAGTCTGCCATTCCCTTCTGGTATTAAAAGTGTCATTATCTTGAAGTTCTAAGTTGCACTGTTTGTGCCAGCACATAATAAAACCTAGAAGGGAATTTATATCTTTCTTATTCTTCCCTTCATCTTTTCCAGCAGTTTCAGAAGAACCCTTTTGCTTCTGCTTTGATAATTTAAATAGACATTCTGATGCAGTTGTGACAAACTGAGGGCTGACTCTCAGATATCCTGGAAATCTGGCAAAGTCAGAGTAGCTCAAGTGATCTGCCACTGCTTTTCAAATACTTTAGAGTAATACAAGCTCCATTTATCAGAAATTAATATTTTTTCTGACTCTATGTCTGACTTTCCTTCTGTGTAAATTTTACTTTTATTTCACTTTTAAAAGCATGTTCTACCACAATAGAATTGGAGGAAAGGTAAAGGGGGAGATGTCTGTGAAATGATAGCTCTGCCCAGCTGTAGTGGCAGGTAGCAGTGCTGGGAGGAGGTGCAGATGGACACCTGTGCACGTGTACAGGACTTTCTGGGAGCAGCTTGCTTTAAGAACAGGTGAAAGTGTGCAACTGGAGCAGTCAGAAAGCAGAAGCTTCTCTCCCTTTCTCCCTCATGCCCTTCCCCTGGAATATTACATTTTTACTGTAAGTGTGGCTGGATAAAAATAGAGCACATCTCAACACTCTTAATAGAGATCCCAAGTGTTGCTTTGAATGGACATTGTCCTGTGAGCTCAATACTGGAGGAAAATTCTTGTGCTCCTTTTCTTTCCTGTGGGTAACTGCACATTGCATAGCTAACCAAATATGCCAAGACTATGGAAAAAGAGAAAATGGCAAGATGACTATTTCCCCCAAACAGTAAACACACATTGCAGCCTGGCTTCTTATTTGAGAATGCAAGATTTTACTTTTTGAATAACTACTGTATTTTAACAATAGGCATCAAGTGGTTGCTATGTGATACACAACAGTGTTTTTCATGAACTTTTGGCTGCTGAATAAGCCCAGCAAATATGGGTTCTTACCCTTTTAGTTTTCTGGGTCAATTCATTTTGCACAAAGGAGAGAATGATAATTTGAGTTGTAGGCAGAGAATGTTTTCTTCACATGGTACGGAAGATGAAAGCTGTTTTTATTTGATTTCTTTTTAAATTAAAAATTATAATTCTTTATAGAGTTACAAATAATTATCTTATTACTAAAGGCATCCCATAAGCTTGTTAGAGTCTTTCCCTGTAAAATAATTGCTGATTGTTACTGCAAACCAAAAGTGAGGGAGAAGGAGGAGAAACATATAAATATATATGTAACGTGTATGTGTGGAAGTTATTTTATTCTTTTCAAAATGTACCTCAAAAGTAAAGACTCGGGCAAATGCTCTTTGTTTGTTAGGCAATACAGAGTTGTTTTCTGAACTGCTGTTGTCTGAATTCTCAGCCCTTTCCTGCTTATGGGTCAGAGAGGACAGTGTCTATCAGATTTAGTTGGCTTCCTGATGGGACACCACATTGAGGGTGCTTTTATGTTCTTATCTTCTGTTCTTCTGTTGTTGGAATCCCATGGAGCGGGATTTCTGCAAAGTGTGGATCTAAAATCTGTGTGAGAGCGGGGGCTGGCACTCAGTAATGGCAGGGGAGGGGGCAGGTGAGGTGGCAGAGGAGCAGGCAGATGTCAGCAGCTACTGGAAACACACTGAGCACGACACCTTCTGTGGAGGGAGGAGGAGGACTCCGGAGACAGGGATAAAGGAGAGTGTTTGGGATAGGGAAGGAAGAGCATTCAAGTTATGCAAGGGCAGGGAGAGAAATGATTTCTGGCTGTGCTGATGTATATGGGAACATGTACCTGTCTCTCATTTCTCGGTGCTGAAGGACTCATTTAATTGTAATTAGCTCTGGAATAGGTGCTTTCTCAGGGGCCTACACAGGAAGGCTTTGGGAGAGAAAAAAGGGCTTGGTTTGGAGAAGAGTGAAAGTTGGAAGAGCGCTGTTGAGGACAGGTCCAATGTGTTGGAGGACAGAGGATGGGTGGGAGGTTGTCACGCTCTTCTGTGAGGTGCTTCTAGGCCAGGAGCTATCCCGACCTGTATCAGATGTGGATAGGCCTTTGTTTCGTCTCGGCCACATTAATGGGGCACAGAGTCTGCGTGGCAGAGTCACCGAGGCTCTGGAGGGCAGGTGGCTGATAACCACTGATGGACTGCTGGGGCTATACTGGATTTGGTTACTTCAAGGAAAGTGCAGTTGTGATTACTCCTCCTCTTGCTGTCTGTGTATGACAGCATCCATCAGTGCTCATCCATCCACCGAAGTGTCACAATGAGACATGTTTGAAAATGACAGAGATGTACAAATTTCATCTGAGCATTGTGGCTGTTCATTCTCTAAGGCTCTTTTCTTAGCCCCTCACCATGCTGCCAAAACACAGCTCTAGAGCAAGCTCCAGAAAGGCTTCACTCCAAACCATCTCTCCTCTAATCTGGATATAACATCAATCAATTCTCACAGTGGCTGTAGTTCTCCATTTGTGTAATTTACATAATTCCATTAGGTTGAATAGATTTGCACAAATTTGTACCTTCTTCTGCTCCTCAGGTTTGTGTTGGTTGTTACTGCTTTGGGATTTTTGATCATAGTCAAGCTCTTTCCTAATACAGTTACTGTGGCAGATATCAGCCAGCAAAACACCTGAGTTTTACCTTACTTAAAGATTTCCTTACAGAGAAGACTGAAGGAAGTTACAATATATCCCAGGTCACTGCGTCCTGAAAATGTTCAGAAAATTCTCATCTTCCAGCTGCATTTTCCCAGTTTCACTTCTCTTAAAAGTACCTATTGCCTCTTTTTGGTTACATTCATTCCAAATCCAATTTTGAGGGAAATACCTTTTCTCTCTGGTCTCAGACACAGCAACACCCCTGCCCCACAGATGATAATAGGGATTGCTTACTCAAATAGAAAGAAAAATTCTTTTATGGATGACATTTTTATTTTATTTTATTAGATGTTCAATGTAAAGCATTTATCATTGGAATAATTTTCCCTCTCAAAGTCATATCAGACACAAAGCTGTCTTCAGGGCTATTTCTTCTAGTTCACTGGACAGCTGTTCTGCCTGAAAAGAAAGAAAAGATCATATATCAATCAAAGACTTCAGGAGAATCCTTATGTTCTTTATCTGATAGGAAAATCCTAACTGCGAGTTCTTGATCTTCTGACTTCTGCTTTTTCATTTTGAAGAACTGCATTGATATATTTTGCAAGACTATCGGTTGGGTTTATTTTTTTTTTTAATGTATCTTTTGTGTGTCGTTTTGATGCTTGGAGGGTGTTACAAACTCATCTTCACTGGTGACAGCCACATCATAAGCAAACAGTTTTCTTACCCCTGTGACTCAATTCATCCTCTTCTGAATGTCACTATGGGCAGAAATTAGTGCTACTTAGCAGAAACAAGGTTCTTATCTCTGCTCTGCTAGTGTTGAACTACTGATTTCCAGTGGAAAAAGACTAAAGGGCTGAAAGATGTGCCCAAGCTGCAGCCTTCTAAACTGGTGCAGATGTCTGTATTTACTCATCATTCTGCAGTTCTGTAACTCCCTTGCAGTGAAATAAGTAACAGGGAATATTTAAAAAAATATTGCTAGTTATATGTGTACCCTAGTCTGCCATGCTAATTAAATGAAGGATTCAAAGCACATTAGAGTTCCTGGTCTTTAGAAAAATATTCTGAATACTTTACGCAATTTACTAAACAATGTGTATGTACAGTAGCAGAACTGAGGTGAGTGTGTGTCCTTCCATCTGTAAGTGTAGGGTGAGACACAGAAGGGAACTTGGATGCTCCCTTTCAGCCTAGCAGTGATTACCTTCCAGAGTGGAAACCACATGCTCCCAGCCATGTCATGTTGTGAGCTGAGTGTCAGAGTGTGTTTGCACTGCACAGGTCCACTGGAACCAGGCTGAGGGCCGACTTGTAGACACGGAAGCCCAAGGGAACTATTAACCAAACCTGGACATTTTTGCACAAGGGACAAAGAAAGGCAAACTAAACTCCAAGAAGATTTGTGTGTGCACCTGTTGGTGCCCTTCAAAGCAGTCTGTTACGTGTTCGTGCTATGTTGGCATTCGATGGTATCTTCAGAGCCCGGACAATGCCATGTGGGGCTCAGCAATATAAAGATTTGCAGTGTTTTGATGTGGTTTGCTGAAAGGGACCCTCTGTTCTCTAAGCCAGCAGACCTTGACTTTGGTAAGGCTTTGCAAGGGCTGTCTGGCCTGGATTCCTTTATGTAGGATTGCAAGCAAAATTAAGGCATGACGCAGCTAATTATGCAGTGGAAAAGAGGTATGAGAAAGGAAAGATGTGCCAGCATAATTGCAGTAAATTCTTGTATTTACATACACTTAAAGTAGTCCTGATCCAAAATTTCCCGAAGCAAATGAATTTATTGATTCTAAGCGGATCCAGGATCATATCGCTTGCCACATTGGATCAGAATATTGGGCCATCAAGTGCCATTGATTATGACCAGGAGCAGAAGATTTAGAGGAAGAGGCAAGAAACCTGTGATCAGTCATTGCAGAATAAGCTCTCCTTAAGGATGTTGTAATTATAAGCAGGACGCATGGCCAGTGTGCAAACTGTGATAGCTCCAAACAAAGGGAAAACAATGGGAATGATTTAATTCTCTTTTGCTTTGAAATAAAAAAAGATCAGTTTTATTTAATCAATAGACTCTAGGGTTTGATGTATGGATGAAAACTTACAATCAGTGGAATAATATTTCTGGTTAAGCACTTCTCATCAGGAACTTGTTTGACCTGTGAGCTGCTTCATTTTTTAAACTTAGATGTCTCTATTATAGAACTTCTAAAGATTGTTGCAGTGCCAGCCTGGGGAGTGTGTGTGTGTGCTTTAATACGGATGCATCTTGTAGGAGAGGAGATAAACCTTTTTCTTTGTACACAGCCACATACATGATTTATCAAACATATTGTATTACTCTGTCTTTACAGTAAAACATACAGTGGATGTGAATTACTCTATCTGTGAAGGATTAGAAACTCTGATGTTCTGTCTTGTATTCAAGAAGAGGATTACTCTGCAGATAACGTGCAGATAATTTACTTTTAGTGAGGCATTGCAGTTTAAGGACCAAAAAATCAACTTTCTTGAGGCAAAAGGAATAGGAATTGATATGGAAAAATACAGGGTAGTTGACCACTCATGGAAATTTCAAGAGAACATCAGAAATATATCATTATACATTTATTGAACAGTTGCCATTTCCATCTTCCTAAAATGGTCTTTTGATTTAAAAAAAAAATTAAAAATATGTTGTAAATGCCGAGCACCTTGAAATCCACAATTTTATTGCATGCATTGGCATGATTGGCAGCATTACATGCCAACAGCTCATTTAAATATGAAACATCTGTACATTATTATTTAGGGATTTTTCATCTGTTGATTTTAGAAATGAGGATTTTATGAGTCCTTGCATGCATAATTGTGTGTTACTTATATACAGAAGCAGTCAGTAATGAAAGAATTGGCCAAAACCATACTGTGTATGGTTTTGTGATTAAGATAGGAAATGCAGTGTATGAAGAGATACAACATGCACTGCATTTGATTTTAGGTGTGGCAGCAGCAATTATGATTTTGTAACAGTGGAAGTAACATGACAGTTCAAAAGCACAGTGAGAAGATTATGCTTTCTTATACACAGCAATGTAAATTCTTAAAATAACAATGTAATTTTTACATTTTTCACTGGATATCAAGATAATCCAATTTAGAACAATTTATTCTCAACAGGTATGGTAAAAATAGATATATCATCCTGGAACGTGGTATAATACATTAATTTTTATGAGTGAGTTATGAAGATGTACAACTCAGGACCTAGGATAAACATCGTATCCCTTAATTAATCCATTACATTATGGCACATATGTGTCACTTTTATTACCCTAAAATGAAAAATGTTGAGGAAAGAAAAAAAGCCTGGTTTTTTCTGTATTAGAAAACCTTTCTTCTAAAATCATAAAAACATAAAATCTAATGCAGCAAACACTATTAATGAGTTACACATCTAAATTCCTTGAAGACTTGTAAGATAAAGAGCCATCATCTGGTAATCATTCAAATACAACCTTAGCTCAAATATATTGAAGCTTCTGCGTGCAGTTTCTATGTATTTCAATGAACCCAGACCATTGAAATTCCAGCTAGAGAATGCAGGTGAAGCTGTGATTGAGCAACAATATAGGAACATAGTGGAAAATGAAGAAAAAGTCATCTGTCCCTTTAATATCCCAAAATGCAGTGATGTCGATTCTTACAATTTCAGAAGCCACCCCTACAGATCTACAATGAACCCTTCTGTCCTATGGGTCTAATTCCAGCCAAGATTCTTCTTTCTGGCCCAGCACAGATCTCCAGTAATCTGGTGTATTTGTTTAATGGATAGGAAACTCATAATTTCTAGAGAAGGGGTGGCAAAATGTCCCCTTTGCTTGAGTGCTCTGGCCTCAGCTTAGGACGTTGTTCCCTTTGGCTCTGAGTGTGGGTGGGGATCACGTTTTAACCACAGAGTTTTATTTACAGATGGGGATGAATATGAGGCTTGTAATTATAAATATTTTGCTTTTACAGCAAAGGACCTACAAGAGCACTCATCACCCGTTGATTAAAGAATTGAATCTCCCCGCACTCCAGCCAGGTAAGTTGTACCAGCCCTGCAGCTCCGAGTGTCTGAGGTTTGGGAAGGTGGGTGACCACTGGCAGAGCTGTCTGGGGCACATCTTGGAACAGACCCCAGATCTCCCTCAGTTCCTGGTCAGAGACTTCATCTCAATGGAGTTTATCCCTTTGGTTATCGAATATGGGAGCTGCTTTTCCAAAATGTGGTATTTCAGTTGTATTTAAGTGCTAGAGCTGGGTGCTGAAACAATCACTTGCATCTTGTCTACTGCATTGCATTGGAACTTCCTAAAATCAAACCCCTAAGATTATGAATGTGTGCTCTGTAAGCCCAAGAGCAAATGATCTTTTACATATCTATATGAATACGTTTTCATGTGATTTTGCAGTGCTAGGTTATCTGTCACTATTTGTAATTTCTAAAATCTGATACCAATAGAATTTAGTATTTGTCGTTTTACATTAAAATAAGAATAGACATAAGACAACATAAACCAAAACACTATTAACGAAAAAACCAAATTAGAGATTATTGTGCATTGAAGACACGAAATTTAATACAAATTAGCACAATACAAAGAAATATGTTTTTCTGCTATCTCAGCATTAGAAGAATAGCTCTGCTTTTCTCCATATGTCTGTGTCACCAGGTTGTTATTTCTTTTGTTTAGTCATATAATAGAATGTGTTGAGACATATTATACTCAACTTGTATAACAGCCTACAAATACTGATTGCAGTTTGAGCTTGTTATGGAAAAGTATTGCCCTGTGGATTGAGAAAATGACCAACAGCGGACTATAATCTATGAAGCTGAGAGTAAAATTGCCAACTAGAGGTCATTTTTCAAACCAAGGGGCAATAGTTTTCTACTATAAACTGAATATTACAGTCAGTATATGTTTTATTAAACCATTTCAGAAACTTGGGAGCAGTTTCATTTAAACTTCTTGCTTGATGTGGCTCAGAGAACAGGCCCAGGGCAGCCCACAAAAGAGGCCTAGTGCAGTCTCTATAATAAATATTCTGTATACTCAGTAATTATGAAGGCTTTAGGGCCTTTATGGTGAATGGCCATATCCTGCCACCATTCTGAATCCTTAGCAGCAATTGAAGTCATTAAGATTTGTGTATAAAAATCAGTGCAGGCTGCTGTTTCTCAGTGTAATACTGTGACAAGCTAGAGCCGAACTATATAGAAAAGCCAATTATGGCTATTGCAGTCTAAAATATTAAAAGGAAAATGCCTTTTCCTCCTCCATATCCTCTTACAGTTTTTCTTCCCTACTGAAGAATGGAGATGATGGCACTCACACAGGAGTGATTGCCTAGTGCCTTAGTCAGTAAGAGGATTTCCACTCTGGAATAACAGAAATGACAATAACATGCATGGAAAAAGTGAAGCCTTTCACCTCTCCTGTAGCACATCTTGCTTATCCACAGAGGGATCTGCCACCCTGTGCCTGGAACAGAGGTGTTTTCTGCAGCCATTGCTTGGAGTGACTCTTAACTGTTAATATTTTTTCAGTACAAAACTCTCAGTGGCCTTCAAGTTTTAGGAAGAGTGATGGGGAGTTCTAGATTCTCTGCAAAAGTGGGGTGCAAAGAAATATCAGCAGGACCATAGTGGCCTGGGCAGAAGGAAGCCAAACAAAATATTTCCCTTTTTCCTTGAGAATCCCTGATGAAAACAATATTGTTTAGAGCTCCTTGTGGGACTTCTCCTGAGCTTCTTTTGCAAGCTTTGACATCGATTTGTCTACCCTGCAGGATTTCTGATTTTCTGTTTTGGGGCAAAGCCCAGAGTCTGATCCTGGTTTTGTGGCACACCCACATCACAGACCAATGCTACCATCTTGTTCACAGGACACATATTTAAATTTCTGCATGCCTAGGCTGGAAATTCCTGTCACTATCATGCATGTAAATTGTGTGTTCCCATAACTGTAACTGGGGATTTCTATCTGTATTTGCCATATTATTGCATAGCTACAGCTATAGCATGGGCAAATTAGGTGCAAAATATGTTTTTCTACTTGGAGTTTTTAAAAACCAGACCTTACATCCGTATGTGTGTATATATTATACAGACACAGACACATAATTTTCAAATGGTCATAATTTTAAAGGTCTACATAAAACTTCACCTCAGCAAGGGTGATGGATGAGGGTAATAAAAAATGGAGCAGCAAAAGTCCTGTTGTACATCTAGTCCATCTTCTTGGCATTACAGGATTGTTCCCTACAGGATACTTGCTAATACTTTGTCCAGAGCAGGTTTAAATGTCCCAAGAAGTGAAGTTCCCACTAAAGTTTGACATAATAATAATTCAAAGAATATTTTTCTGACCCTCTATCTTAAATTGAACAGTTTACCATGTTCTGTTGGTCATAACTTCAGGGACCTGTCCTGTGTGTGTCTCCTTGGTGCTTCCAGGCTTCTAAATATTTGCAGAAAATATCCATAAATTACTTTGGTATTGGTCATGCCATTTTCTCTCATGCTCCACCTAACACTGTCACTGGGCAGATTGTGAGGGTTTTTAACACTGGGCCAAATGAAGATAATGCTATTAATTTAGTGCTGCATGTATTGCCGAATATATACGCACTATATATACGATTATGTATCTGGTCTGTGTTCATTTCTAGGAGGATGTTGTTTAGAGGACTGTCTGATTGTATTGGGCCTCTGCAAACATATAATTAATCTCATTTTTAGCAATGCTTAGCTCCAAGCTGATGGTGTAGAAATATAGGGTTATTAGTTTCTAGAACATTTTTATTATGTACTTTCTGTTTTGATTGACAACTATTAGTATTTTAAGATGACAGAACTAAAACTTATGCTGCCAGATAGCATCAAATGTAATGTATACTAAGTAAACAGAAGCATGTGAGCAGGATAATATTTATTGTATAGTTACACAGCAATGTGTAAGAGACGAGAGAGAGAATTATTCTTCAAGAAGGATATTTGATATTTTACGCTCTTTAGAAATACAAACATAGGACTGAACTTTGTACCCCGTTTCCTCAGGGTAGCATGCAGATTTTATCATCTCTCCTGGATGGGTTGTTCTTGAAAGCTTCCATTCTTCACCCTCCTTTCTCTCAAATTGTCTGTATAGGAGATGAGGGGGAGAAGATCCTTCTGAGATGAATTTTATTGCTCTTCTGCTTTACCATTTCTTTGATGGTTTGTCTTGTAGCTCCAGATGAAATTTGTGTTGAACCCTTCATATCCAGTCCTTTTCCTGGAGAGCTTGACTGTCCAAATCAAATCTGGTAGGGTGAAAGGCTCAGTCAGAAGTGTTGTGCAATAAGAGATTCATGAGGAGAAGGGTTGTAGCCACTGTGTCCAAGTCAGGTCGCAATTTCTCATTTGGAAAAAAGAAAAAAAATAAGCCAAGTAAATAATAATTTTATCTTCAGAACAAAAAGAACAGTTACTATGAAATATATGCAAATTCCCCATGTATTTCTAGTGAATATTTAATATAAAGCAATTAGAGGCAGGGCAAGAATTACACAGCTTTTAAAAACCAACGAATAAAGAGGCTCCCGTTTTCATGCCACAATCCACCCCTCTAAGATTTCTTAAGGAATCCAAGTTAACAGGAAGAAGCTGGAATATTCAGAACCTGGTTCAGAAGGTTGTTCTCAGGTCTGTGTGCCTCGACTGCCATGCTGGAGCCAGGCCTGGCTTTAGAATGGGATGGCAGAGATGTGCATTTCCTGAAAACAGATATAAACAATCCATACAAAGGGAGTGAAGATGTGAATTCCTCTGCTGTGTTAACAAGTAAATTGATAAAATTTGCATTAATCAAAAAGGAGGAAGACTTTGGGTTTTCTTTTTTTTGTAAAATAATTTCAGCTTGCATCCTTTAGAGCAAAAAATACTCAGCTCAGTTTTACAGAGAGTTTTTCAGGCACCGAATATATTAGGAGAAGTACCTGGTTTATCTTGTTTAGTGAAGGGAATAAAGCTGCGTTAACCTTGTGTTCTACCTGTACTAATTTTTCCTAATTTAGATCTAGCTTGACTATTTCAGTGAAGTGCCATTTGTACCTATCGTTAGTAGAAGAAACTCTAAGAGGCAACTCTTAAATCATTCTCAATTCAGATATTTTATGAACAATGAAAAAAGAGATCAAGCACTTGTGTCCTTTGCCCACCACCAAAACAAGTGGCTGTAAAATCACCAGATAATGTTATTAGGCAGTTGGTTTTGACAAAAAAGGATTAACTGGGGAAGACAAGAGGAGTCAGTGGAGTTGATACATTTCACCTTTATTTACTGTCTTAGGTAAATGACTTTTTCCAGTCATTAAGACAAAAAGTATCCACATGTGAGCTGTTTTAATGTTTCCCTGAATGTGCCTTTACATACAGTACCTGACTCCTACTGGGGCTGTTGGGCAGCACTTTTTAAAATTGCAGTTTCTAGCTGCAGTGAAAATATTGTTAAACACAAAATTATATACATATATATATAAAATACCTGATCACACAGCATTTATTATGAACTGTTTGGTGAAGTTCTGCATTCGTTCCTTAAATATAGCACATCATATTTTATTGTTGTAAAATTCTCTTTTGGATTCCAACCTCCTCTTTTCTCTTAAGTGTACATGGCTGGCTGCTGCAGCATTCATCCACGGTGCCTTCTGTATTTCCTTCAGCTTTTCCATTCCTTGCAGGTGGTTTTCCTATTGACTTGTGCTTGGCATCAGGTTGATGCCATTAGCAAAAATACCAGTCTTAAAATGTTTATTATGAGTCTTGATTGGTGAGGGAATTGCAGGTGCTTGTGGAAGTACAATTTGTGACTAGCTCTTGTCCATCAAGGCAATGTGTCATTGTGCCTGTCATACTTGAGAATTGTTATCAATCCTGTTACCAATTGCTGTCTAATCCCTTCTTGTCCATCTGTGATGCTTACGGTTCATCTCTTCGGGGCATTAATATTCACGTTTCAGAATGATACATCTAATGACCCACCTCACTTTGAGGGAACAGTGCCATGTTATGATGGAATAACATGTCATGATGTCTTAGGTAAATAAGCCAATTGGTATGGGAAGAGGAAAAAAAACTTCATCCTGAAGGAAAGAAATAGGAGGAGAAGCTGTGATGTATGATTCCTATTGAGATGAGGGTACTAGCCAGCAGAGTATAAAGAAGAAAAGTGCCATCATGTGTAATTAGAGTAGGGATGGTTATATGGAGGTTGGGATCATGCAAAGTGCCTTTCAGGTAACATTTTTGGATTTTGCAGCCATGGTTCCTGTAAACTTCTGTACTGTAGTCCAGCCCAGTGCAAATTGTAATACTTTGTTCCGAGATTTGGGAAGAATTGCGTCAGAGATGTTACTCATAAGGGTCTTAACTACAGCCTTAGATCACCAGGGTCAGGGTTTCAATGCCAGTACTGTTCCCATTTGAGCATCTCCTTTGTCTCCTGTAATGTAAATCCTGTCCTCGAACGCTTGCATAGGGTTGGCGCTGATACTCAGTGGGAGCAAAGGCATCAGAGATCAGATGGAAAATATGTATGTGCTGTATCTGTGTGCTGCATGTGGCAGCCAGGCAAAGTGATGGAGCAACACTTTAACAGAAACAGGATCTTTATTATACACTCAAGTGGGGGGAAAGTGGATGTTTCTATTTATCAGTTGGGGTTTTTTTTGTCTTGGGTGTTTCTATCTTTGACTGATACAAATATTTTGGAATCTAAACATATCTCTGCAATACTGTTGTGTCTTTGTTCTGGATTTCTTTCATCTTAACTTATCAACACAGTATATGAGCCATTTTATCCTACAGTGTGATCATCATCCTAGTGTGTATTTGCTCATTAATGTCAGGTTAAGATCTAAAGAAATACGAAAGCAGGAGTGAAATTTCTTTCTTTCTCTCTCTTTTTTTTTTTTTTTTTTGTTTTGTTTGTACTAATCTTTTTATACTAATAATGATGGAAAAAGGAAAACTGTTCTGTGGCTTTAGGTAAAGAAAATGTATACACATTTTCCACAAGTGCTCTACTGCTTCCAGACTTGGGTTGGCTTAAATATTAGAACTCAAACATGACCTTAAAACAAAAACTGTGATCAAGTCTCTCTTTGGAGTAGAGAATAATTGGTTTGGTATTTAAAAATGATTGAAATATCCTAAGAAAATATGCCTTAGAAACAAATGTATATGAAATGCACATTCTAATATTTCTAGTATTTTTTTCACTGAATAGATTTCTTTTTTCACCCATGTCCTTTGCACAAGTTCCTGAACAGTTGGTTAGATCTGTTTTTTATATACCTGATATTCATAGTAAAGAAACTTTGAAAAGAGAAAGTACCAATGGAAAAATGTGAGAGCTAGTAATTTTTTTAAACTGCCATTGGTTGCTAATGGGACATGCATTTTTTACACAAACTGTCTTCTCTCTTTTCCTTTTTTTCCCCCCAAACTTCCTGAAAAGTATTCTTAGCTTTTGCATTTCTAAAAAAAATATAGAAGCAAAACTAAAACAACTTTCTGATTTTCAGCTAAAACCTGAAATTTTTCTTGAAGGGTGCAGACAAAAGAAGGGGAGAGGGATGCAGGAGTGGGCCAGGGAGACCACAATTTACTCATCAGGCTCTGGGTGTTTTGTCTGATATAAGGTGTTGAAAATTCTCACAGTTGGAGGCTGCTCCTCTCCACTAGCTCAGCAGGAGCAGAACTGTTCTAATCTTGGTCATATGTGGCAAAAAACGTCCCAGTAGCAGCACTGGGTGAGTGGTTTGCAGAGCATGAGGCCGGTGGTGAGGGGAACCCACAGCAGTCCCACGGGGAGCAATGAGGCACTGATCCTCGGGCTGAGAACAGGGTCAGAGGAGGTTTCCCAGCTGAGCAAAACTCTGAAGCACAAGGACTCGAAGTGAGTGAGTCCTTTTGGGGAGCTCAGTCACAAGCTGAAGGCGTTAGATGGACCAGGCTCATTCAGAGCTGCACTTCACCTGAACCATCCAGCCCTTGATGCTGCCTGTTTTTATTCCTCAGAATCATTCTTTCCTTTTGTGGGGACACATCACTGCCCACAGTCTCACAAAAATGAGAACTTAAGAATATGTTTTGTCTTGAAAACTTTAAAATTTGATGATTTCCAGCATATGATATATTTTCTGAAGTTTGCAGGGGGAGGTGTGCAAATGCTTTGATGGAGTTGGAATGCCTGGTTCACATCTGATGATTTTACACCATTAGGCTGTATTGTAGAGGAGCACACTAAAACATCAATGACAGAATTTAAGGACAGTGTTTTGACGTTCCTAAGGTAAACGTTTTCATATTGCAAATGTCAGTTTTGGCCTGTTTTGGGTTGGAACCAAGTTGTCTGCTGAAAGTCAAATTTTTAACAGATTTACCTATGCTAATGAGTTTAGCGGCTCTAGCTCTTTCATTTCAGTCCTTCCTGAGAATCACCATGTCTGCCTCTACTTGTTGCTTTATTATTTTTCAGAGCTGTCAGTTCTCAGCCCTCTTCAGACTCCCTCCCCAGTAGCAGGAGGCACAGAGGTCTTTTTTCTGCATTCAGAGTATGAGACACAAAGAAGCCCAGTCTAGTTACTGAGCTAGGTTTATTGCAGCAAGTTGGCATTGTAGGGCACATTCTTCCCAGCATCTTGAAGCTTTTAGCAAGTCTTTTCTCTTATTTGAAAACTGACACAGTTTGGCTTCTGTTTATGAAGGAGTCACAGCCCTGCAACACTGATTTGCGTTTTCCAAACCCTGTCCTAGTGTGCTTTCAGTAATGTGGCAATCCCGTGTGAAACCTTGCAGCTTTATTTACTGCATCAACTTCAGCAGTAGGCAGTGCTTGAACTTGGGTAAAACTTGTGTCAGAAAAGCTCCAGAAAAGTAAAAGAAAAGATCAAAGACAATTAAAAAAATATTTCTGTACTATCTTGTTTATGTGTACATTTGAGTTCATAATAATATTATTTT